>CM035167.1:43508780-43790446 GCA_020205615.1 Panax quinquefolius | reverse complement strand
ATAATTGAAGTACATTATCAACAATAGCTTGGTCACGGTCAGTCGGCGAACGAGATTCCTCGGCGTGGGGACATTACGTTCATCGATGCCAATCGCGAGACATAAAGCGATCGGTTTTCATGCTTTGGAAATAAGCAACACCCAATACCACGCTATTGGAGCACCTTGCCCGAACCCACATTTTCTTTGAGGTGATGCGGCCACTCGAGAAATGATGTACGTTGGGTCATAAGCCGGACAAGGGTTGGGTAAAGATGGCGGGGTATCGAGTACCCATTCGATTAACGAAGCAAGTTGGAGCAATTGGACTAGGCTATTACGCGGCTCTAGTCACGAGAATCCTCATAAGCATCAACAGATTCCTTGACTTCAACCATGTGGCGTTAAACCGCCTTGAAACTACGAGTCGCCTGACCTCTAGTAAAGGTGCCGGCCGATGTCGTGGCCGTGTTATTTCCTGCCGAAAGCAGATGGAGGAAAGAAAATGCGTTATTCCGGATCCATGATGGAAGAAGAGGAGGCGGAGAATCAAGAAAAGCGTTCTCCGAATAATGTCGGGCATGCGCATCATCTTCCATAATGAACATAGCAATGCGAATACATCCCAGAGCGATGATTGCCACGACGTAATGGCCATCATTCGGGAACGAGAGGATGATGACAATCCCTCCATCAACTGCGGTCCACGGACTTTACCTGCCAATTGGAACATCATTCCTTGCTTTGGTCCGTGAAGGGTAAAAGCGGTAAAATTCTTTATGCCTGTGAATATGATAGCACTTACTTTTCACATACTGATATTAGCGGTTTATTTTGCCGATATATCTTAACATTGTGTATGATCAACGCATTTCATATATACTTAAGTGAAAGCATATTTTGTTTGGGACTCTAAATGTAGATGTTAAACTGTACTTGCGGATCGTTGCCTCTCCTACACAAGGATTGTACCTTTGATGTAGAGATGAATTCACCTTGATGGATATCTGAGATGACATTGAGGTGCCTCGAGAAATTCAAGAATGGGTCAAAACAAACCCAAACCTAACCTTGATCAAACCACTTCTTTCAATCTGGAACCTTAGAAAGCCCTAAGTTAATCCAGTTGGTTCGGACCTTACCCCGAACCAACGGAATGACATGGTTACGCTATTAACCCAATTCGAGGATGTGTTTGCATGGTCTTATGAAGGCATGGTGGGTTTGTCCACTTGACATTATCCTTCATCGCCTTCCCATTAAAGAGGATTTAAGCGATCAAGCAAAAAAAGCTTCGGGCGATTGAAACACGAGTGGAGTTTAAAAGTGAAAGAAGAAATTGTGAAACAATTTCAATTTGGCATCATCATGGTGTCTACATATCACGAATGGGATATCGACATCGTGCCGATACCTAAACTTTTGGAGGGAAGGTGCGAGTTTGCGTGGATTCTAGGGACTTGAATAAAGCTTGCTTAAAAGGCGACTTTCCGTGCCATTTATTCACATTCTCATTGACAATCTTTGCTTGCGATGCGACATGTACTCCTTCTTGCGATTGCTGCGGGGTACCATCGGATCATGGTTGCTTGAGGAAGATCGTGAGAAGGCGCTTTCATCACTTCTTGGGGAACTTTTGCTATAGGCGGTTGTCGTTCGGCCTCATCGAATGCGGAGCTACCTATCAACGAGCTATGATGGCTCTTTTCCACGACTTAATGCATAAAGAGATTGAGATCTCGTGGATGACATCATTGTCAAGTCCGGAAGGAGGATGACCATCTAGACCATCTCGAGAAAGTTGTTCAGCGGGTTGCGTATGTCTGACTTGAAGTTGAATCGACTAAGTGCGCCTTTGGCGTCAAATCGAAGCAGATTCTTAGGATTTCTAATCGACCACAAAGGGATTGGTGGATCTGCCAAAATCCAAACCATCACGAAATGCCCATTCCTCAAGCGAGAGAAGAAATCTGAGGATTTTTGGGAAGGATCAACTTCATCAATAGTTTATCTCCCGACTCACGTGACACAGCAGAGCGATCTTCAAGTTATTAAGGAAGAACTCCTCCATGAAATGGAATGATGAGTGCCGAATGCCTTCCTTACAATCAAGAAACATCTAGTCAAAGCTCACGTCTTGGTACCACCGAGGATGATGTTCCCCTGTTCATGTATCATCCAGTAAGTAGCAATGCCATGGGGTTTGTATCTTTGAGACGAGAAAAGGCGATAGAGGCGAGAACGAGCTATCTATTACCTCGACAAAAAGGTTGGCGGCGGTGAACACAAGTACACTCTGATCGAGAAGGCGTGTTGTGCTTTAGCATGGGCTTCCATGAGGTTATATCATTACCTCCATGGTCACTGACCCATCTCGTATCCGCGTGGATCCTCTCAATCGTGTTCAACAAACCCATGTTAAATTGCGGTTTGTCCGGATGGCGGTTGATCTACAACAATTTGACATTGTATATGTGACTCGAAAAGTCCATCGAAGGTTAAGGAATCGCGGATCAATGGCCCACACCTTGAGGTTTCAAACCCTTGAAACATATTTCCCGATGAAGGAGTAATGTGATGCAACAACACCATCGATGCGATCTGCGCCCAATCATGGAGGATGTATTTTGATGGGCTGTTAACATGGAAGGTTACGGAGCTGGAACAATTCTAATATCGTCTGGGGAAGCGGTATCCGTCGCCGTCAAATTACGGTTTATCGGCACCAACAATACTGGTGAGTATGATGGTTGTCTCATGGGGCTAAAACTTGCCCATTCGATGGGCATCAAGCGGTTAAGCATCTTTGGAGATTGGAGTTGGTAATCGAATGATCCACGGAATCTATCAAACCAAGGAACTACATTTCTTTGCCTTACCATGGCGGAGTTTGAAGATAACTTTGGAGTTGAAGAAATCTCCTTTCTACACATTCCTCGTAATAGGAATGATTTGTTGGATGCGTTAGCAACTTTGGCCTCTTTGATTCACATGTCAGACAAGGAACACTTGCGAGCATCATAATTTCCCTAAACAGGCCCCGACTATAGAATTATGTTGGAGAAGTATCGGATGAGCTACCTCCCATCCAACCTCCTTGGTATCGACATATCAAAGAATATCTACGAGATGGATCTACACATGAGGCGAGCTTTGGCCGAGAAAAGGCGGATCCATCGACTTGCTATGAAATTCTACTTGAGTGGAGATGCACTCTACAAAGAGATGCGAGGACTGGGTCTCCTCGGATGTTTAACAAAGATCAAGCCCAGAGGCTTGGATGAAATCCATGGTGGTCAGTCTGAGTCCCCATGAATGGCCCCCTCCTTGTCGAAAAGTCCTCGAGGCGGGACATTCTTGGTTATCTCTCAAAGGCGATTGCAGCGACCACGTCGAAGATGCTATCGATGCATTCATGGGAATGCTATACGCGCCCCTCCAGGGAGCTCCACAATATGAGTTCACCTTGGCCCTTCTCGATGTGGGGAATGGGCGTTATTGGGCCCATTGAGCCTAAAGCCGATAATGGTCATCGATTTATCTTCACCATGATTGACTACTTCACCAGTGGGTAGAAGCGACCTCCTTCCCGGGGTTACTAAAGAAGTCATCATTGCTTTCATCGCCGAAACAATGTCGTTTGTCGATATGGACAACTTTGAGGTGATTGTGTCGACAATGCCAAAAACCTCAACAACAAAATGATGGAGGAATTATGCGATGAAATTCCACATCAAACATCTTAACTCACGTAAATATATCGTCCAGAAGATGAGCGGTCTTTGTTGAGCGGCTAACAAAAATATCAAGAAGATTATGCAAAGATGTCATGACCACAAAGATTGGCACGACCTATTGCCTCTTACTCTGTTAGCCTCTGAAACTTCATCAATGTACTTCATTTGGGCAACTCCTATGCTTTAACCTATGGGATGGAAGCGAGTGCTCCCCGTAGAAGTTGAGATGGAATCTCTCGAGAGTTTTGATCGGCGCTCAATTTGGATGAAAACCAATGGGTACAAAGGCGGTATCACCAATTGTCTCGATAGGCGAAAAAGCGAACCGCGGCTATCTTCCGTAGTCGATTATATCGACAAAATGATCGCGAGATCCTACAACAAAAAAATCCGGCTATGGCGGTTTAAATAACATGACTTGGTTTTGAAGAAGATTCTTGACAACCAAGATCGATCTAAAGGAAAATTCGCTCCCTAAGCTGGGAAGGCCGTTTATTGTCGAGGAAGTATTGACGAGGCACTCTCGGTTACAAGAAATGGGCGGCGATGAATTTCCACAACTCATCAACTTCGAGACAAGTGTAAGCGATATTATGTCTGAAGTAACCATCATGAAACACCACAGTGTATAATCATCGAGTCACAGATCATTCCGGTTCTTTAACCCTTTACCACCTACTGACTTATCTACACTTTGCCCCTCGAAACATACTCTTCAAGCCACCGACTGGCTTTCTCCTTTAATTTCATACAACTTAGGTCATCCACATGGATTGAACCTCTTGCGTTTATGATTTGGCTACCCATACACAGGATCAAACTTCTCACACTGCGATTTATCCTCGACCTAAGATTAAACTTTCTCCTCCCACTTTTCGACACGCACATGGGATTACGCTTTTCTTCTACATACACGAGGCGAACTACGTCGACGATCTCCTCTTGATATTAGAATGCGTAGGCAACCATTTCATATAGGCGTCCACAATAAAAAACAAAAACAACAAAAAATAGTTATACCCTCTTCTCCTCACAAAACAACCAAAACATTCCTACACCATTTCGACCCGTATCTGACGTTGAACCTCTTACACGAGGTTGAACTTCATGAGACTGATCTCCTCTTGATAGAGTGCGTGGCAGCCATTCATGGAGTGCGGTCTCACCCCTACCAAAACACAAACCATTGTCCGGTTAGTGCTTGGGATTCTCTTTCAATCCACTACATTTCATTCGACTTCGGACGAAGGGATGGAATTACTGAACTCCTCCCAAATAGGAGATTGACGACCATCTAAGCCAGTCCATACCTCGAAGAGCAATACCAATCCATAAGAGATGGAATTAGCTAGGCTTCTCTAAATAGAAGTATTGGTGACCATCGTAGTGCGGTCGATCTAAGAGAGAGAAAGCCACACTCCTCTCCATATTTCCATTCGAAAACAAGTCCCAAGACACCAAAGATGGTAGGGATACACATAGATCGATGATCCATTCTGAACTATCCGAGAGACTTTCAATGTCCATCCACGAGGAAGAATTGAGAAATTCATCAAGATCCACAAGCCACAAAGCGGCCGGGCAAAATATCAAGCAAATAGCAGAGCATATCTAAAAGGGAAGTGATCAAAAATATATTTCCACATATATAATGTTGTTTGATATATATACTGATAAGAAGCTGTACAATGACAAAATGGCTAAGCTAGTGCATGCGAATTAAATACAAGCTCATCTACAAATCGGGGTACATGCGAGCTATGAAGACCAACATGGCATCCTCTCGGATGAAGGAGGTAAAGTTGTAGTCTCACGGATAAGAATATCCACACGACCAACGGATCGCTGTAGCCATCTGCATGATGACCATATGCTCATCGATATAAGCGCTCATCTCTGCGATCATACCGGTGGTAAGGGACCTCCATTGCGATCTTATCTGTGACAACCACATCCGGCGGATATATCACTATCCGCTCAACTATCAACGCATCTACTGGTGATCTGGCCTCATCCCGCTCAACAAGCTGCGGCATCTCTACGAGCTAATGCCTCGTCTCTCTCGATATGGTGGCGTCCCTCACATCGAGGCGATCGACATCATAGATAGAATCTGATCTCTCTCGAAAGGTCATCGGATGAAGACTACGCTCTAAATCTTGTCTTAAGTCTTTGGATCACAAAAATCTTGGTACTAGGAGAATCCAGGAAGAAATCTTTGGCAACCCAATGGCGGTCCTCCTCCTTGATGTAGGTATCGATGTCCTCCATGGGCTCTATATCGTCTAACTTTCGATCTCCAAATCTGCAAATCTTCTTGCGGTAGATAAAACCTCTGTCTCCATCCATGCGAATACTCTGCGGAATAACCGGATGGTGGCGGGAAAAAGCGACTAGCTCACGTTGATCCCAATGGCGTATACGGGATCGGTCCTCGGTGAGTGGTATTGAGAAGGCTGAATGACGACTGCTCGCCCCCTCGAAAGGATGAAAATCTGGGGCCCGGGTCAAACTGCGACATCACGGCGATGGATGATAAGTAGTCACGCCCTCAAGCCCGACGAAGGAGAAATCCATGCGGAGCATGAGTAATGAAGGCATATGGTGAGCAAAGCCCGAAACACGACAATATACTAAATGGATCTCGATATCGCCAAAAATGAGGACCGGGATCGAGCATCTATACACTCAGATGGTGAAAGGAATATGACATAGCCACCTCATGGGAGAAGCAATACCCATGCTGCGTCTAAGGGTACCAATCCGGTCATGAAGTGTGACATAAACCACACATCTGATGGCCAGAACTCCTGATAAACACTTTGATGGGTAAATCTCTGCGGATGGGATCTTGATCGCGAGGTCTCTGCCATGATCATGGGTACAATGGTGCGACCCTCCACGAGAGCTCTCACGGCCATGATAACTCCTATGTCTATCTCATCCATGTATCCACGACATATACACATACTGACAATGATTACACAAAAGCATTAGTACATCAACTCACGCCAGCGCCATGATCTTCGATGCGGTGAAATCCCTTGAATATCGTGAGTAGCTATCCTCACTTTCCAAATCGTCATCTGAAAATAAGCGGAGAGATCACATGGCGGGATGTCGGCTCATCTGTGCCACTCTGCGCCTCGATCCTGTGAGAGTCATGAATCGTCTACTCATGTCTCCCAAAAGCCATGTGTCTGTGCATAAAGGTCGGTCTGAGGCGACATCGTCGAGCAGGCGTACTCCTCCGGAGTTGAGTCGACTCATGGGTGCCAAAGCGAAATACACACCTGTCGGTGTGAATGCTCTATCATCCGATCCGAATCCTGCGGGAACACGAAATACCAAAAGGGTCATGGTATCTTTGCGACAACAAATCTCTGATCACCACAATCTGGCGGTGACATCTTTATCGTACCACGATCGCATACCCAATGCCACCTCTGACGGTGGGGTATGATCTATACGGTTAACTATCGAAGAAGACATCTGTGCGGACCATGTCATAAGACCATCCAGGGGTCAATATTGAATATCTCTAGACATACATACATATGCATAACATGATACATGCATAACGAGATAATGGATGGCAATATGATATAAGGAATGAAAAAGCGGTGCATACATTCCTAAATATATCATCATCTAATACATCACTCTATCTGACTACAAATACATGAAAATGGGGCACAGGATGCCCTACTACTACTAATAAGAGGTATCAAAAGATATAACGAGAATGGGGAGCAACCACCCATATCTAACAGAGGCTATCAAAATATATAACGAGAATATACATCGAGAAGAAGACCGGGGTCTCGATGTCCATTTCTCAATCTGTCCACTGTGTAACTCCTCTGAGTCACTTGGATCTCTATCAGCAGGGAATGTCGAGGGCTATATAAAGGGGAGGATCTGCCGTGAAAACCAAATGGGTGAGTCGAGGGGCGGCACTTGGTGGAAGCGAACAAATGTCTCACTTCTCTCTTTGGATCTACGCCCAAATCTTAGATAAATATGTGTGCCTTATCCAATTAAGGGTCAAGCTATCAATCTGGGTCGGATGAGTGAGACTCGGACCTGAAGCCAAATCGATCGTCATCATCAAAGATCACCGGAACCATGTCCCCATAAGCGTGTGTGGCGCGGAATTTGGGCCCCGATAGTCTTGAGGGAGCCTCCAGTATTGGAATATCTCTTGAGTACATGGACCCTCGGATAAATCAAAATCGTCGACTCCCAACAATGGAATATCGGTGGCGGGTGGCTGTGATCTGACGCCAATGGCGCTAACAGGAGGCAAGATTGGTATCTGAATCTCCCATGTGGTGCTCCCAATAGCACGCTCTCTAAATAGAGCTCCCGGCCTCCATCGGTGAAAAGAGGAAATCTCTGGTGGAAATCAAACACTCTACTCTAGTAGGGGTGTCCATCCTCAAAGCCCGATGATCAAATGATCCCTAAGTATGGAATCCATGTGATGGCATTAGCCGTCGGTAGCTCCACTACATACGGCGAATGAGCAAAAGCTCACAATCTGAGGGACCTCTGGCAAAATAGAATGGTGCCATAAATCGTCCTCGTGGATAGGTATCTAAGCCTAACACACTCATGGGGCGCAAATATGGAAGCCTCTCATAGTCCCAAAGCGCCAACACAATGGCAAAACATCTGCTATTAGTAAACACTTTTAACACAGTGAAGGGGAAAAGACAAGAGAAATACTCACCCGGCGAGGAGCAGGTAAAATCTAGCCAAGCCTCGGTCAAACCACAGCAGAGCACATGGGCGCATTCCACGGAGGAAATAGGCAAAGGTGTAAGAGCCCTAGTCATACTCTTCTATATGGTCCACATCGCGTGTGGCGGCTGACTGAAAGCGAAAGATACAGTGGAAGAGTTATACTGCTTTATAAAGCGACCTCGAATGATTATCGAGGAACAATCGCGCAGAGCACGCGATCCACGATCCCGACATCATCGAAGCATGGGCTCACTCGATAGCCCGCTTCATAACATCTACATTCAAAGGACACGAGCAGACGATCCTACCTTTGGCGCTTCATGGAAACTCTAACAAGGATCGAGGACGGCGGTAGAGGTGATATTCGCCATGCGAAAGCACGGCTCCCTCCAAACTCCATACACATGATAAATCGCCAATCCATAGGCGTCATCATCACCTCGCAATCTAGCGGGTGGAGTGGTGAGTCGATGAAACCATCGCTCGAGACAATGCCACGAGGTAACCCGAGGGGACAACGACGGGGAAGGATGGAGAAAATGCCCCAAATCCCCACTCATTGCACTCTTGCTCTATAATCGGGATGAAGCGCTTTGGTACATGGGTGGATGCTAAACCGATTCCCAGGTCATGTAAAACACGGAACCCACATGAAAAGCAGATCAACATCAGAACCCTTTAAATCCTCATCAATAGGAAAAAAAAGAAGATAAAGTCTAATGTCATACCTCGTTAGCATTCAAGTACATTGATGGGTGTTTACCCAAATCACCCAACAACTCTGGGTTCACCACTTGGATGCTCGGAAGTTCCCTACGAGGGATAGATGCAGCAGGAGCGGGATCCTCAATATCCACCTCCTCGTCCTCGACGTCTGGAACCTCTACGTGAAGCGGGGCGAATCACGGCCTCCACCAATAAGCGAGGTCATTTGGCGAGAATCGAGGATGAGGCACTTGAAGCCCTCCGTAAAATGCGCCGAAGCGGTCCTATAGGAACTGCTTTCGGCTGATCCAGATCTATAATATCTGGACAACAAATCTCCAAATCACCTCAGAAAGGGTGTGGTATTTCCTTACCTGGAGCTTTCTAAAATGCATTATATGACTATATGCATGCATGCATTTACTTTAACATATAATAAAGTTAGAATGCATGACTACCCAATGCCTACATTTGGAAAAATTTTGCCATAGTCCCCTTTGAAAATAAGACTACCCCCATGCATGCAGGCATGTTTAGGTGGCAATTCAGTAGCACACCTGTCCCAAAGTCATATACCTAATAAATGCATTCAAAATCAAAATTATCATGCATAAGGCCAACCTCAATTCTAGGAGTATTTTGCCTTTCTACCTTTTGCTCATTGGACCTCAAATAGGATAAAAATAGCGAGAAAAAAGGTGCCAATTTGGTATCTCGGAAGTCAAATTTTTCACATCATTATGTTCAACATGGTTTAATACTAACATTTACTATGTTGAATATTTTTTATCAAGTCATTTATGCATACATAATCACTACTATGTGTTTAGATGCATTTACGTGCAATATCTCACAATCTAACGGATGAAAGTAGAAAAAAAAAAACATGCATACGTTACCATGATAATTAGTAGAACACTTATGCGGTGTGAGTTTGCGAAAAAGCAACCGAACTTCGACAAATCTAAAGATGGCTCACATATTTTCCTAAGCGGTGAGTTAGAAATGAACTGCGAAGAAAAGCTATTTCTTTGATTTATCATCCGCTTGATGGCGAGGCTCACCTAACGCTGACTGCGGCCGGTGCACTGTGGCCCCTCCATGTGGGTCCCACCCCTCCTCGGTCTAGTTTGAGTTGAAACAAAATTCTTCTGGGACTAAAAAGATCAAATCGGGAATAAAAATGCCACAGCGATTGAGCAAAATAGCATCTGATCTGGTCTTCTCGGATGAGACTTTGAATATGCACATCACTCATTGGTAGTCGCTGAACACAAGGTATACTCTGCCGATGACCTCGGTTGTCACAAATCACATACGGCAATACCTTATCTGGGTCCGATCTGTGATTGACTACAGTCGTTACCCTACGTGAATCCCAAGCGGTTACATGTGAATCCCAAGCGGGTTATAACGTGAGTCCACGAGCGAAGTTAAAGCGTATATCTCCGTGGGGAGTAGCAGCAGCGTACTCGGTAGTTAACACATATATATCAACGAAGGTCAAACAACCTTGACATCATTTCAGCCGATAAGCGTTTAAACTGTCGAGCTATAGAGTTGTTCGAGGTTCTCATACCCGGTTGCTTTCATATTCCCTAGTGGATCCCGTGGAGGTCACAATGCAATGCTCTAGTTGATCTACACATCGAAGAAGGTCAAGCAACCTTGACGATCTCCTCGCGAAATTTCAGTAGTTGATTCACACGTTAGCGAAGGTCAAGCAACCTTGATGGTATATCCTACAGGATGTTTTGATCGTTGATTCACCGTCCAACAAAAGGTCGAGCATCCCTGACGACATTTGTTGTTGGCAATAAATCAGCAGAAATCATGACATATTACAGCGATACTAACCGGAGAGGTCAACATTATCAAAGAGGATAGATGATGGAATATGTTATACACATCCTCAAACAGATCAAGCTTTATCCCCACGGATCTCTTACATATAAGAGATACCCCTTGATGTCAAGTCGTTATTAAGAACACGAAATTTGGTGATAACTCCAACACCAACATCCTAACAGATTCGGCTTGCACATCAGATCTGGTCGGTATTGCCAATCCCCAGTTGAAGCAACAGGGAACCAACAATCATCCCCAACATGTTGGGCCACAACCCCGTACACATGCATCATACATTTGCATCATGTTGTTATCCATAGTACCATGTTTATCTTGTTGCATTTCAAGTGTCTAGGATTCTTTATCCTACCCATGCATCGCCATGTATGAGTATGATAAAGAGGGGCATCTGTAGACACTCAAAATTTTCTGTACTACTGTTACTAACATTGTAGGAGGACAGATTCGTCTTTTAAGAGAGAACCCTGGAAGACAATCCAAATCCATCTGGGATACTCTAGGAAGTGTAGCATCAACCCCGGATCGTAATCAGGAAGTAACATTTCAACCTCGGATCTAACCCCAAGACTGCGGATCTGATCTGGAACACATATGGAAAGACCGATTAATCTCGGAGATAACCCCGAGTATTCGGTCTCGGTCCCAACCATAGGAATAGCCACCAACCTTGGTGATAACCCCGAGGAATGCGATTTTGGAGATAAACCCGGAAATGCTTGTTTCAAATGCCATCGACTTCAATTTCGGCACTCACAATGAGATACAATTGTATCAACTTTGGCAATAATATCGGAAGAGGCAGGGAACACCTCAAAGATGACAATGAGGACCTTCAACAAATCGGCGGTCAATCTCGGAAAGTCTGAAGCAGCGTCTGCTGTATCGGCCCAATCCGTGCGATAACACCGGTGAGGGGCAACATCATCATCTCGTCGACCACGATGCCACGTCTACGTCTCTATGCAACAATGTCCAACAAGGCTAACCAATCCGGTGACTATTGTGCGCGGAGTAACGGATGAAAGTTGAAGCTTGAAGGCCGGGAGGGCATCGTCCCATCTTCAAAGACTTCGTCTGAAACTCTAATCCCATGCCATCGTACAACTCTCAAGCGGCGGTCCGAAATAGGTCTTGAATACCTCAAAAGCGGATGCGGGATTGCACTTCTCAAAATCCGAGTGGACATTCTGATTGCACTCGAATGCACGTGCTTGAGACGACCGGCAAGTGAGCCAAGGTGACCGTCCGCCTCTGGTACACTGCGGCTCGGCCACAGCAGTGCACTATGACTTTATATTGCCTATAAATAGAGGGCTTGCGGTGCTGATTTTTAAGAGAAAAAAGACGGGGAAACCCTGCACAATTTGCTCTGCACTTGCCATACAGTGTATTTTCTCAGTTTCAAACACCTGTGAGCTCATATAAAGCCTCTTTTGTCCGTGGTTTCATTCCAGTCTATATATGTATATATTTATATATATTGACTAACATTATCGAGTTATGCCTCGATTAAGCTGAACTTGATCCAGGGCGTTTCTTTGCTTTAATATATATATATATATATATATATATATATATATATATATATATTAATTGTCTTTTAGGACTTTGTTCGATGAGCCTGAACTTGATGCAGGCGTTCTTTGCTTTAATATATATATATATATATATATATATATATATATAACTATGTCTGTCGGACTTTGTTAGATGAGCCTGAACTTGACTGGTGCGTTTATTAAGCTATATATATATATATATATATATATATATATTTTTATCTGCATGGAGTTCCTTCATGGGAGTTGATAAACTTTTGACTTTCTTTACATTTAAGTCACACTTTGAGTTTACTTACGTGGCGATTGGCCAAATATTCTGACTTTTAACGACTTTATTTACATTTCGATCCTCCATGGAGGTGCTTAGTAGTTGGTGATCTTGTTTGTATATATATATATATATATATATATATATATATATATATATATATATATATTTACTTTTATATATATACACTTATTGCTTCTATACAAATTGTAATATTACATGCTTTAGGAATCATGTGATCACAGATTCATCCCATTGGATCTAGATTCAATTCACGTGATGGACATTTTCAGCTGTAAGCAACTTATAAATTATTTTGCGATGTCTATATTTCCTCAGATGGTTTCCATACCCACGAGGAAGTCGGCATAATTTTAGATATATTATTTTTCATACGGATGCCTTGCATCCGTCAAATAAAATCAATTCAGCCGCTCACTTAATAAAAATAGAAGTGTAAAAGGTCTTAATTCCTATTGAGCATCAGGGTTTGAAAAAACCTCTTTTATAAAACATCATTGCCATATCTTGCTAAAGACTGAATTTTTACATAAATTCAAACCATGTGTATATAGGTTCGAACAAGGCCTCGCACAACTTTCATATAACAGCATATTGACCCACACACACACACACACACACTCAGATAATAGTTTCTTGAAAAGAGGCGGTCACCATGGTAACACGGATGTCGGGGGGTGCCTAACACCTCCCCTCCCCGCATAACTAAGTCCTCGGACCTAAATGAATCTCGGTTTCACAGGCAGTATATCGGTGTCACATCAGCACGAGTCATTGTCTGAAACCTTTTCTCGATTATGTTGGTACAACCATTTAAAAAACCAATGGCGACTCTTAACGGTCCATCGTCGACATTATACATATGGGACCTTTTCACTTGTTTTTTCAAACAAATCTCACCTAAAGGAGAACACCAAAGAACAAGTAACGGAAAAGGACATCCAAAAATCCCGGCGTCGACAATCCTTTCGACTAAATATAATTTTAATTGCTATTACTTCTTTGGGCACTCAAATGCTCATCCTTGCTTAATTTAAATGTTTTTCGACTAAGTGTGAAGAACTAGAAAGCTCATGCGAAAACAAAGGAAAGGAAAGCTAACCAAATAAGATTAAATGATAGTTTATGTATTAGTTTGATATTATTAAAGGCAAGTATGATATATATTATCTATCATGTATTGTAATGAATGTTTAAAGGTCTCGTGCACAGGGATTAGACTACGATGATATGTAAATTAAGTTGATCTTTATATTATTGTTATTATTATCGGTATTATTCCGCTCATAGAAATGGTATCGTAAAGCACCGAGTTAGGGTTTCAAGTACACGAATTTGGTGGAGTTATAAATGATTAAAATATACATAGCGATTATAGCGGTTAATGTACATAATATAAATGGCATAAAGTAAAAAGACACAAGGGTTTAAGTGGTTCGGAGACTCAAGCTCCTAATCCACCTCTCTTGCTTTCAACTAGGAGGATTTCCACTAAGGAAGGCGGCACCACAGAATCACTAAGATTCCTTCAAGGTCAGCAGCCTTGGGACTTCAGTTCACTAAGAACTCTTCAAGGCCAGGAGCCTTGGAACTTCTCTAGTTCCCTAGGAACTCTTCAAGCCCAGCAGGCTTGGAACTTCATTTAGTCCCTCCGGACAAGGACCCCTCAGGCCATGGCTTCTTGTTGTTTGAGTTGTTTATTTGTTGGAGTTGGTCTTTGAGTGCTAAGATCTCTTTATGCTCTCAACATCTTACATATTAGCGACTTGGCGTGATCATCCTTGAAGTCTTAGTTGAGTGTTGCATGATGCTCGGCTTCTTGATTACTTTACCTCTTCTGATGATCCCTTGATGAACTACCTTGAAGATCATTCTCTTGATACTTGATGGCTGCACATGATGGGTTTCTAAGATGACTGTAGGCTCTTCTCTCTGGTACTTAGAGTCTTCCCATGATGGACATCAAGATGACATTAAAGCTCTTCTTTCTCTCGGTAGTTCAGAACACTCTTCTTGTAGTAGAACTCTCACTTCTACATTGTAGAACTCTCACTTCTACTTCTTTCTTTTTCTGTCTCTAAGTGTTATTGGTGGATCGTAGAGTGAGCCTTCAGACCTTCATCAGTCACTCACTGTTTATGTTGGTTAGATCAGTCCACTAGTTCTCCAAACTCAGCAACTCCAGCAACCTTTGATCTTTGAAACTCTAATAGATTTATACTCATTTCCAATCTTCATGTTGGAAAGCAGCCGTTGAAAGCTCTTTGAAAAGCTTCATAGATCTTGAGTTGCTTGGTGCAGACTGCAGATGTGACATGATAACTTTTTCTTACTTTTTTACACTGCAGTCTACTATTTCACCTACTCCATCAGAGATGTTACTTTTATGCCTCGGGCAGGTTGAAGACTTTATTTCACCCTTCTAATTTCTTGATCAGAGGTTGTCCTTTTGCATCGATGTTCTCAATAAGCTCTTGTACAAATATCAACCTTCAGATTGAACCGTTGCCAATGCTTCAATCTTTAACTGTTCGAACTCCACGATTCTGATGCATGTCTTCTTGGACTTTGATCGTAGTGTCTTGTTGGTTGGTAGAGACAACACTCTGATCTTGAAGAGTGTTTATTGGATCTTCAATGTAGAACACCTCTTCCTTCTCTGTGTGCGATCTTGAACACTTCATTTGCCTCTATAGTTCTAAGATCTTGATGGCTTGACTTCTTTGTTTTGGCCCTTACGAATAGCAAGACACTTGATTTGTGGCGTGTCCAAATTTCACTTTCTCCTTGTGATCTCCGTTCACTTATCATCAATGGGTGACCCAATGCTTAATCACTTTAGCCTTGT
Source organism: Panax quinquefolius (assembly GCA_020205615.1). NCBI lineage: Eukaryota > Viridiplantae > Streptophyta > Magnoliopsida > Apiales > Araliaceae > Panax > Panax quinquefolius. Next base: position 43,774,708 of record CM035167.1, on the reverse strand, counting down.
TCTTGGGAAGGCATCCCGGTATCTCTGTATGCACTCCATCGGTTCTTTCTTTATTTAGCAAACACTACGATCTGGTTGCTTCCAAGATCGTTGTCTTACATCTGTTGTGACTCATCGCACTTGGTTGACTTTCCTTAGTCATTTCTTTGAAGTCTTCTTACGATCTCCTTGTAGAAGACTTCATCTGAATGGCTTCACAACTCAATCTGGATCTTGATTAGGTTGGTATTTAGATCTTCATTAGCTTGCATGCCATTAGTTGAGTGCTCTCTCTGGTTTCCTTCAGGATGGGATGTATCTTTGCAGTGCCAACCGGAGGCTTCATTCCTTTGGATATTTTGGGAGTGCTAATTTATTGAGAATCGTATTTTCTCTACGATTCTGCCTTGGCATTGTGAGCACATCTGTTGAAGTCTCAGTTCTACATTCTACGATTGACTTTGGGTTTGTCACAGACGATCTGACTCAGAGATCGAGATCTTGACACTCTACGATTTCTGTCATTGTGCTTGTTGTCTTTATCTGATCTTGCTCGACTATGATCTCTGCCTCTGATATGATTAGTAGACTCTACGACTCTGAGTGTAGTCTTTGATTCTTGACTTGGGCTTCGGCAGATCTTCGGTCGGCTTGTAGACAGGCTGTCTCTACGATTCAAAACATGACTTCCTCAGCAGACTACGACCTTGAGGAAGTTCTCTTCAACACTGCTATGATCCTTTCCTCGTCTCTCTGGCGGTCTACGAACTCAAGAGATCTCCTATGTTGCGATTCTGATTACGCCTCGATAGCTCTCGAGTTTCCCTTAACTCTCCTAGCAGACTACGATTTCTGGTGCAGTGCTCGACGATCAGACAAGCCTATCTATTACATCATTAGACCAACCTAACATGTTTGATCTTTCTATATTTATAGTCCTTGTACATCTTTTCTTTTTAAGGACTTTACAAAGCTGTTTTGCTTATGTAGGATCAACCTAACACATTTAATCAATTCATTCTAAGTCCTTGTACATATGTTTCTATTGTCTATCAAAGGACTTTCTGACTTTTCTTAATCTGAAGCATACTTTGTGACAACCCTAAATTGGATTGTTCGAATTTAGGTTTAAAAATTAGTTATTAATAAAACTTATTTTTATTAATACTATTACATGCTATGTGTTTATTAATCGTTCCATAACCTAGGATGATTATTAATTGGGAGTATTTTGGCTACGAGCTAGATTGAAGCGAATAAAATTTTCAAGGCGAAAATAGAAGTTTTACGGGAACAAAATATTTTTGGGGACAAAAGGCGAAATAGGCACTATTCATCCGTTTACGCAAGGAGATTTATTTTGAAATTAGAAGTTCTGATTACGTTTAATTTTGAGGCGTGATGGAATATTCAATAATATTTCATTATGGCAAAAAAAAAAGCGAAGTTTTCGCTGCTTGGACTCAAAACCTAAGGGTTAGGAAAAGTGAGTTCAGAATTTAATGATCACGTATAATAATTAGGGTTATTATGCATAAGAATCTGAGTATGATACTAGTTATTATCACGAATATAGTACGAAGATTAGTACTGACGTATAATCGAATATCGTCGGAACTATATCCGAAGAAAATACGAGAATACGAGAATGAGATCGTAGAATATGATAAGTCTTAATGAACTTTGAGTTCATGGACTTTGTAGAATCTAATTGGACTTGGATTATGTCAAGCCCAACTCTTTGTGAAATCAAGCCCAAGATAGGCCCAATAAGAATTAGGGTTAAGGCCCAAACCAAGAAAAGAAACCGCGGATCGAACCGATGGGTAAACGGATGGGTAAAACCAATGGGGCAACCCATGGGGTGACCCATGGGCAAAGAGGAGCGACCACTTGGCAACCAAGTAAACTTGGTGGCTATGTCTTGGAGGAAGTGGGAATAGTAAGGAGGTGGGGGTGAAATGACTAAAATGCCCTTAGCTTTGATTTTCTATAAATAGGAAGCTCATTTGTTTATTTTGAGGATTTTGAAAATCCCACACTTGAGAGATAGAAAGAGAGAAGTTGGATGGGGAGGAGAAGGAAGAGTATGAGCATGAATGATCGGATCGGCGGTGTTAAGTGAAATAGAAAAGCTTGCAAATCAATTCGGCTTTTGTCTAGTGGGAGAAAAATAAGAAAAAGAGGTAATCTAAAACCTAGTTTCTTCTAATATTTTCTATAAGTTTAATATGTTTAAAACATAGCATAATGAGAATAGAGAGAGAGATGATGTTAGAAATGATTTCATATGGTTGAAATCATGAGAAAAGAAGAAATAAGAACTTAGAAATTTAGTTTATAAATTTCTTAAGGAAATATAAGATTAAATGGCGAATTTGAGCGATTCGAGTGGATTATATAAATAAGTAGGTTAAATAAGTAAGGAATAATGTTCTATAACATCAAATTCCAATAAAAAGTGGAATCGTAATCCAAAACATCGATTAAAATGAAGAACGAGCGAAGAACACGAAGAACACATAAAGAACACGAAGAACGTTGTTGATGGACAAATTTAAAACCATCGTAGTGTAATTGTTGTTGATGGACAAGTTTAAAACCATTACGTATAAGTTATTTGTGTATTGCTTGGTTAGGAATGGTAGAAACATTCATGAAGAGCGGATTAAAACTTAGCTATAACGAAGTTATGGCAAAAATTTTAATAAAAGATGAGCGAGAATTAGAAAGTTAGTAAATGAACTTTGAGCGTGTAGGGTTTCATAAGAAATTAAGAAAACATAGAAAACGTGAGTCGTGCACTCAAGAACGAGTGAGTTCAGAGTTTGGATGATCGAGCTACAAGCGATTGAACAAAGAGCGTTAAAAGCGTAAAATGAGCGAAGGGTGAAGATCAAGCCAATAGAGTGGCATGTTAGCGGATTCGAATGAAGTTACATCGGAGGGTATTGAAGTGCGTAAGATAAGGAAGAGAATAGCTTTAGAATGACCTCGTTACGAGTTATAACGAAGGAGTTATGAGATCGGGAAGTAAGCACCTCAAATTGTATTTAACACTTAGAAATTTTCTAGGGTTTAGGCTCAAGTTGACTTGCATTTCCATTGAGCCTTGGAAGCGGCGCCTTGTGATCTGAGCTCGACCATAAACTTCTAGAGAGTGGGCGTCAATGGGAGAGATAAAGAAGGGAGTGGCACTTGCGGCGCGATGTTAGGAAAAAGCCGAGAGATGAGTTTTAAACTGCTTTCGGCTCTTGGGGGGAAATGTAAGGGAAGATAAAGAATATAATATTCAACTAATGTAACACTTAATCAAGTAATGTAAACCTTTATTAAAGGTTGATCGTGAAGATTAAATAAGATTAAATGACAAAAAAGAATATAAACGCGGGTTCACGAATTAGATATCCGAGGATCGTAGTCGGGATGAGCGAGCGTGAAGGATTTCTATGGTTATGATTCCTTAGATGTTGAGTGGCGAGGTAATGAATAACATTTTGATGTTATGTCATAATAATGAGAGATAAGTGTAAAGCGTATAGACGCCAGTGAGCCATAGCGTTATTCTGCGAGGAACAATCGATAATAGCATACAACGATTGGTATGGCTTTCCCGACACTAAGAACGAGTATTGAACATAGGGGTTCATGTAATGGATAACAAAAGTATTAAATAAGATATGAATTATCATGAAAGCCAGTAATGAGCGGTAATAAGATTAATGAAAGCCGAATGTGAGTCGAGATAAGAATGTAAATCATCAAAGATGATGAACATATGAGTAAGACATCATTGTATGTCATAAAAGTAAAATAAGCTGGTAAAGGAAGTTAGTCGGCGTAACTTATATTGCAAGAACGTGAATCCTAAGAAGTAAAGTTAAGTAAACCCATGCGTAAGTTCAATATATGACTAATTGGTGTTTATGTTTTCTCCTTATGTGTTATATAGGAATTGAAATGAAGCGGTTCGGTAAAGCTATAGTCAGGCGTAAAGACAAGTTTCCTAACTTCATTCATATTCTAATGAATGCTAGTTTCTTAAACTTCTCAGATGTTGTACTTGAGAAGTTCTGTCTATATGTGAATGTGCGATATTTGTACAATGTGGTAGAACGTATGAGGCCTTGAGCCACAATTTGAACACTTCGGTGTTTCTATGATATGCATTATTCTGTGATTGAGTTGTTCAATACAAGTATGTTCTGTTTATACATGAACCGTTATTGTTAAGTATGTGCTAATGATTCTAGCCAGATAGAATGTGTATGAAAAAGGTAGAAGAATGAAAGTATTTCAAAGTAAAAGTGGTTGATGTTTTAAGATGATAGGAATCGAGACTATTCCTGTTATTCAAGCTTCTTTATAACCTTTGTTCGATTATAGAAGTTCTAAAGAAATGTTTTAATTCTGAAGTTGTTTGTTCAACTTTTTGACTTACTGGGCAATTGAATGCTCACACTTACTTTAAATGAAAAACAATTTTCAACGAACAAGGTTAGAAGAACTTAAGGATCCCGTAAAGATCAAGCTGACGGTATCCAGATGAAGTTCCTTTCAGAAGGTGAATGAGCGAGAAGATCAAGTGAAGACTTGTAATGTAAAAAGATGAAATTGAATTATAGACTAGTTTAATGAATTGTTATGTATCCTTTGTGGCGGATAAAAGTCACTCTTGTAAGATGAAATGAATAATGTATTTATTAATATTTGTAATGAAAAAGGTTATAAGGTTTCGAGAACCTGGGATTTGAGAGTGTATGTTGTTATATTTCGGTATACAATGATGAATGTTGGATGAAGGATGTACTCATGACGTACGGAATCTGGGTGTGAAGATAGACCGGATTTCGGGGGGTTACAAGTTGGTATCAGAGCTGATAGGTTATAAACCTTAGGTAAGAGTACCTAAGACTATAATCGTAGAGAGAAGGATAAGAAGATCACCACGTGATCATAGTGACTTGTAGTAACAGATGGGTTATTAAATAATGAATTATTTATAGCTAGTGCTATGAATGAAAGGTACTATGAAGTAGTATGGGAAGAAGAACTTAGATTGAGTTATGAAGGATATTATATGAATTAAAGAAAATTCGTGTTATGATGAGAGAGATTTAGAAGTTGTAAAATTCCAATTGAGGACTCATATGAAAGCAAAATGGTGAGTAGTATGATTCCTTGTATGGGAGGGGGAAATTATGCGTGGTTTTAGAACCACTTAGCTTCTTATGCGATATAGTGGTTTAGTTGAACAATTCTTTGTATGGGAGGAGAATTGTTCTTGGTGTAACAACTAAGCTTAGCTTCTTATATCGGTTAGGAAAGTTTGAGTTGAACAATTTTACGTATGGGTAGGGAATTTTGTTTGGTTCTACAATCACTTAGCTTTTAGTAGTGATAATCATTGAAATTGGTCGTATTATCAAGATGTATATGATGAGAAGGTGAATCTTTTCTCATGTATATACTTGATAGGTAGAGAAACGATAAGGTAGGTCTGAGTTCTAGAAACTCATACTTATGGTAAGTTAAGTGACTCATCATAATATGGTATGTTTTGAGCGTCTCGTGAATGGATGCCCATGGCACTGTCTGGATAGTTCTTAAACTCATATTATTGTGGAAAGTTCTGAACTCATAATGTGTGGTAAGTTGATGGACCGTATTAGCGATAGGAATGGTTAGATTGAAAACATGTTGTTTTTTCGATGAAACTTAGCAGATGAAGGTACTAGAGAAGATTAAGTATTGTCGCAGTAAGACAATGAAGGAAGGTGGAGAATAGGATATTCCAAGTTATCTAGATATGCTAGATTTTGAACTTTATTGAACTCGTGCTGATATGTACTTTGAAAAGGAAATAATTGGTTCAACTTTTGGAATCAATAGAATTTTTAAAAAAGCTATTCATGGTAAGTCTATGCTAATTGCTTCGGCTAGACAGAAATTGATTTAAAATATTCAAAATGAATTTTATATCATCTGTGCATTCAATGCAAGGGTGGTAAAACAATGGAGTTGTTAATGCAATTGAACCTGGTGTTGGAGGTGATCTTAGGATCAACAACCCGCTATGGTATGATGTATAATGACGAAGTCACAAACTGACGAAGTCCTCAACGTACTGTGAAAAGTACGGTATCATGACGTCATAAAACGTTTTGATATATTGTGAAAATAATTTAAAGAAGTAGTCGATGTCAATTGAGTTGACTAAACGAAGGTTTCACGTTGAAATCCAATTTAATGGTATGGTCTAAGCTACTTGATTCGGCTAGACAAATGGTATGTCATCGAGCTTTCTTTGAGAACTTGTGCCAAACCAAAATGTTTTGGTGCGGAATCTAATGATTTAGTCTGAGGAGAACATGGAAGAGGTAGTTACTTTCTTTGTGATTGTAAACTGACCGTTAAAGAAGGGCTTACGACGAAATGCTGGTTAACCCAGTAAGAATTCATGGTCGATTTGACCCCTCAACAAAAGTATGAAACGTTTTAAGAGGAAATTTTATATTCCTCGTTATTCCTTCTGCTTCATGATTCTTGATAGGTTATGGGGGTTAGGAATGACAGAAAGATAAGAACTCCGTTGAAGTGAAGTTGAGAAGAAAAGTAGGCTAAAATTTCGAGGACGAAATTCTGTGAAAAAGGGGTGAATGTGATGACCCGGGTAAGGGTGTGGTTTTAAGAAATTCCGAGGACAAAATTTTTATAAGGTTATGTGACAACCCGGAAATTCGGATTGTCCAGAATTTAGGTTTAAAGAATTAGTTATTAATAAAACTAATTTTTATTACTACTATTTTGTGCTATGTTGTAAGACCCCAACTTATTATTAATAAAATTTAATTTTCTCTATTTATTATTTTGAAATAGTAAGGGTTGATGTGATTAATGTGGATAATTAGGGGTAAAATCATGAAATATTTCAAAATAAGCAAGTGGTTATAAAATATTCATTGTTGTTGTGGGGAATATTCGTTTGGTCGTGGAATATTAAATGCTTTGTCGGGAATATTAAATGCTGCGAAAGTAGCGACCATGTGTAGAGCCCCATAACGGAAGCGATTGGATGAAGAAAATGACAAATATAAGTTGTTTAAAAATAATTGGCGTAGTTATTCTGAGATTAATCTTTGTTAAAATACCCGGTGGTTAAAACACGAAGAGCACTTTGCGGTATTGCACCAATTATTGATTCTTACGTGAAGGCACTACTCTCAATAATGGTTCACATAATTCTTGCTTCGATATTTTATTGAGTTAATAATTCTTTGCGTTGATATTTTATATTCTTTGTTGTTTCATAATTGTCATTACACAGTATTTTTCATTATCGAAGCAATAATTCATATTATCTGAATAATATTATTAGATAACATTATTGACAATGTCTAGAAAGTTCTGTCTAAGGAGAGGTTTGGTCACCTAATTGCGCGCCAGTAAGAAGAAATTCTTATTGGAAAGCCCCCTCTTTCATGGGAACTGCCTGGTTGTCAATATTGTGATTCTGTAATATTATTTGTGAATAATTAATTATTGATTCATATGATGAGAAAAATATTGATTTTATGTGGATATAGATGGAGAAAATTTTTATTGTGACAATTGTTGAAAATTGATATTTTATCTTTTTCTGATAAAATAATTCATTTAAATATATTATTATATGTTAATAATATAATAATGGTGATATTTTTACAACGAATGTGGGATATATGAGTATACGAGGAGGAAGAGTATTTTTGTTGCAATAAATGTTTAAAACATGTTAAACATGTCGGTGGACCCCATTTATTGACTGAAATTTGATTATAGCCTATAAAATCGCCCGTTTGTGGATTTCGGTCAATTTCTATTTGGAATTTGGAAAAACTTTCTTCTGCAAAGTTGTAGAGAATTGAATTTCCTATAAAAACTCACGAGATTCAATTTTCTGATGAAAGGGCTAGCACTTGAGCCGAACGAACAAATGTCTCACTTTCTCTTTGGATCTCTGCCCAAATGCCGAATAAATATGTGTGCCTTATCCAACTGCCGGGTCAAGCTATCAATCTGGGTCAGATGAGTCGGAGCTCGGACATAAGCCACCCAAATCGTCATCATCAAAGATCCTGGAACCATGTCCCCCATAAGCGATGTGTACGGGATCGGGCCCCGATAGTCTTGAGGAGCCTCCAGTATACCGAATATCTCTTGAGTACATGGACCCTCGGATAAATCAAAATCGTCAACTCCCAACAATGGAATATCAATGGCGGGTGATGCGTGATCTGAGTGCCAATGGCGCCCTAACAGGAGGCAAGATTGGTATCTGAATCTCCCATGTGGTGCTCCCTAATAGCACGCTCTCTAAAATAGAGCTCCCAGCCTCCATCGGTGAAAAGAGGAAATCTCTGGTGGAAATCAAACACTCTACTCTAGTAGGGTGTCCATCCTCAAAACTGATGATCAAATGATCCCCTAAGTATGGAATCCATGTGATGGCATTAGCCGTCGAGAGCTCGACTACATACGCATGAATGAGCAAAGCCCACGATCTGAGGACCTCTGGCAAAATAGAATGGTGCCATCGTCGTCCTCGTGGATAGGTATCTAAGCTAACACACTCATAGGGCGCAAATATGGAAGCCTCTCATAGGCCCAAAACTGCCAACAACACAATGGCAAAACATCTCGCTATTAGTAAACACTTTTAACTCCGTGAAGGGAAAAGACAAGAGAAATACTCACCAAAGAGAACGGGTAAAATCTAGCCAAGCCTCGGTGAACCAGCGAGCACAGCACGCATTCCACGGAGGAAATAGGCAAAGGAGTAAGAGCCCTAGTCATACTCTTCTTCTATCGGTCCACATCGCGTGTATTGGCGACTGACGAGCGAAAAGATACGATGGAAGAGTTATACTGCTGTAAAGCGACCTCGAATGATTATCGAGGGAACAATCGCCGCAGAACGCGATCCCTGATCCTGACATCATCAAGCATGGGCTCACTCAATAGCCCGCTCATAACATCTACATTCAAAGGACCTGAACGGACAGTCCTACCTTTGAGCGCACCCGCCGGAACTCCTAACAAGGACCGGACGGCGGTGAGGGTGATATTCGCCATGCAAGGCACTGGCTCCCCTCCAAACTCCATACCTGTGATAAATCGCCAATCCATAGGCGTCATCATCACCTCGAAATCTAGCAGGTGGAGTGGCCGAGTCGATGAAACCATCGCTTTCGAGACAATGCCACGAGGTAACCCGAGGACAACGACGGGGAAGGATGGAGAAAATGCCCCCAAATCCCCACTCATGCACTCTTGCTCTATAATCGGGGATGAAGCGCTTTGGTACATGGAGTGGATGCTAAACCCGCCTCCCAGGTCATGTAAAACACGGAACCCGCATGAAAAGCAGATCAACATCGAACCCTTTAAATCCTCATCAATAGGAAAAAAAAAATAATAAGTCTAATGTCATACCTCGTTAGCATTCAAGTACATTGATGGGTGTCTACCCAAATCACCCAACAACTCTGGGTTCACCACTTGGATGCTCGGAAGTTCCCTACGAGGGATAGATGCAGCAGGAGCGGGATCCTCAATATCCACCTCCTCGTCCTCGACGTCTGGAACCTCTACGTGAGCACAGATTTAATCACGGCCTCCACCAACCGGCGAGGCCAGTTTGGATGAAATCGAGGATGAGGCACTTGAAAGCCCTCCAGACGCCGAGAAGCGGTCCCCATAGGGCTGTTTGGTGATCCGGATCTATAATATCTGGACAACAAATCTCCAAATCACCTCAGAAAGGGTGTGGTATTTCCTTACCTGGAGCTTTCTAAAATGCATTATATGACTATATGCATGCATGCATTTACTTTAACATATAATAAAGTTAGAATGCATGACTACCCAATGCCTACATTTGGAAAAATTTTGCCATAGTCCCTTTGAAAATAAGATTTACCCCATGCATGCGAGGCATGTTTAGGTGGCACCATTCGATAGCACACCGTCCCCAAAGTTATATACCTAATAAATGCATTCAAAATCAAAATTATCATGCATAAGGCCAACCTCAATTCTAGGAGTATTTTGCCTTTCTACCTTTTGCTCATTGGACCTCAAATAGGATAAAAAATAGCAGAAAAAGGTGCCAATTTGACTGTCTCAGAAGTCAAATTTTTTCACATCATTATGTTCAACATGGTTTAATACTAACATTTACTATGTTGAATATTTTTTATCAAGTCATTTATGCATACATAATCACTACTATGTGTTTAGATGCATTTCGTGCAATATCTCACAATCTAACGGACAGAAAGTAGAAAAAAAAAATACATGCATACGTTACCATGATAATGTAGAACACTTGTACAGTGACAGAGTTTGTAGAAAGCAACCCGAACTCAGCAAATCTAAAGATGGCTCACATATTTTCCTAAGCGAGGTGAGTTAGAAATGAACTGCAGAAAATTTCTTTGGATTTATCATCCACGCCGATCAGCAGCTCACCTATGAGGCTGCGGCGAGAGTGCATCTGTGGCCCCTCCATGTGGGTCCCACCCCTCCGGCTCGGTCTAGTTCGAGTTGAAACAAAATTCTTACGGGCTAAAAAGATCAAATCGGGAATAAAAATGCCACGCGATTGAGCAAAATAGCATACAATCCTGGTCTTCTCAGATGAGACTTTGAATATGCACATCACTCATTGGTAGTCGCCTGAACACAAGGTATACTCTGCCGATGACCTCAGTTGTCACAAATCACATACGGCAATACCTTATACAGGTCCGATGCCGTCGACTACAGGTCGTTACCCTACGTGAATCCCCGACAGGGGTTACAATGTGAATCCCCAACGGGGGTTATAACGTGAGTCCCCGACGGGGGTTAAAACGTATATCTCCGGCGGGAGTAGCAACGCATGCTCAGCCGTTAACACATATATCAACGAAGGTCAAGCAACCTTGACATCATTTCAGCCGATAGCGTTTAAACCTGTCAGAGCTATAGAGTTGTTCGAGGTTCTCATACCCAGCTGCTCATATTCCCTAGTGGATCCCCGGCGGAGGTCACAATGCAATGCTCCGTTGATCTACACATCAGAGAAGGTCAAGCAACCTTGACGATCTCCTCACAGAATTTCAGCCGTTGATTCACACGTTAGCGAAGGTCAAGCAACCTTGATGGTATATCCTACAGGATGTTTCAGTCGTTGATTCACACGTCAACAAAGGTCAGGCATCCCTGACAGCATTTGTTGTTGGCAATAAATCCAACAGAATCATGACATATTCTGGCGATACTAACCAGGAGAGGTCAACATTATCAAAGAGGATAGATGATGGAATATGTTATACACATCCTCAAACAGATCAAGCTTTATCCCCACAGATCTCTTACATATAAGAGATACCCCTTCAGTATCAAGTCGTTATTAAGAACACAGGAATTTGGTGATAACTCCAACACCAACATCCTAATGATTCGACTTGCACATCGATCTGGTCAGATTGCCAATCCCGGTTGAAGCAACGAGGAACCAACAATCATCCCCAACATGTTGGGCCACAACCCCGTACACATGCATCATACATTTGCATCATGTTGTTATCCATAGTACCATGTTTATCTTGTTGCATTTCAAGTGTCTAGGATTCTTTATCCTACCCATGCATCGCCATGTATGAGTATGATAAAGAGGGCATCTGTGAACACTCAAAATTTTCTCTCACTTCATCATTATTAACATTGTAGGAGGACAGATTAAGTCTTTTAAGAGAGAACCCTGGAAGACAATCCAAATCCATACCGGATACTACCGGAAGTGTAGCATCAACCCCAGATCGTAATCTGGGAGTAACGGTTTCAACCTCGGATCTAACCCCAAGACCTGCAGATACAATACCGGAACACGCACCGGAGAAGACCGATTAATCTCGGAGATAACCCCGAGGTATTCAGTTTCAGTCCCAACCATGGGAATAGCCACCAACCTTGGTGATAACCCCAAGGAATGCAGTTTCGGAGATAAACCCGGAAATGCTTGTTTCAAATGCCATCAGCTTCAATTTCGGCACTCACAATGAGATACACTGTATCAACCTGGCAATAATATCGGAAAGACAGGAACACCTCAAATATGACAATGAGGACCTTCAACAAATGCAGCAGTCCAATCTCAAAGAAAAGTCGAGCAACGTCACATATCGCCCAATCCAATCCGTGAAGAACACCGGTGGGGCAACATCGCATCGCCTCTCGTCCAACACGATGCCACGTCTCGTCTCTATGCAACAATGTCCAACAAGGCTAACCAATCCGGTGACTATTATGCGAGGTAAACGGTGAAAGTTGAAGCTTGAAGACCGGAGGGCATCGTCCCCATCTTCAAAGACTTCGTACAAACTCTAATCCCATGCCATCGTACAACTCTCAAGAACGGCGGTCCGAAATAGGTCTTGAATACCTCAAAACGGATGCGGTTGCACTTCTCAAAATCCGAGTGGACATTACGATTGCTCGAATGCACGTGCTTGAGACGCGACCCGGCCCGGCTGTAACCGGGGCCGACTGATCCGCCTCTGGTACACCTGCGGCACATATTGCCTATAAATAGAGGGCTTGCGGTGCTGATTTTTAAGAGAAAAAAGACGGGGAAACCCTGCACAATTTGCTCTGCACTTGCCATACAGTGTATTTTCTCAGTTTCAAACACCTGTGAGCTCATATAAAGCCTCTTTTGTCCGTGGTTTCATTCCAGTCTATATATGTATATATTTATATATATTATTGACTAACATTATCGAGTTATGCCTCGATTAAGCCTAGACTTCGGTCCGGAGCGTTTACTGCTTTAATATATATATATATATATATACTTATATATATTAATTATGCATTTGACTTTGTTCGATGAGCCTGAACTTGATGCAGGCGTTTCTTGCTTTAATATATATATATATATATATATATATATATATATATATATATATATATAAGCATGCTGTCGGACTTTGTTCGATGAGCCTGAACTTGATGCAGTGCGTTTATTACTTTATATATATATATATATATTTTGTCCTGCATGGAGTTCCTTCATGGGAGTTGATCGCTTTTACTGACTTTCTTTACATTTCGTCCTCACTCGAGTTTACTTAAATGGCGATTGGCCAAATATTCTGACTTTTAACGACTTTATTTACATTTACGATCCTCCATGGAGGTGCTTCGTGGTTGGTGATCATGTTTGTATATATATATATATATATATATATATATATATATATATATATATATTTACCGCTTTTATATATATACCGCTTATTGCTTCTATACAAATTGTAATATTACATGCTTTAGGAATCATGTGATCACAGATTCATCCCATTGGATCTAGATTCAATTCACGTGATGGACATTTTCAGCTGTATAAGCAACTTATAAATTATTTTGCGATGTCTATATTTCCTCAGATGGTTTCCATACCCACGAGGAAGTCGGCATAATTTTAGATATATTATTTTTCATACGGATGCCTTGCATCCGTCAAATAAAATCAATTCAAATTAGCCGCTCACTTAATAAAAATAGAAGTGTAAAAGGTCTTAATTCCTATTGAGCATCGTGGTTTGAAAAACCTCTTTATATAAACATCATTGCCATATCTTGCTAAAGACTGAATTTTTACATAAATTCAAACCATGTGTATATAGGTTCGAACAAGGCCTCGCACAACTTTCATATAACAGCATATTGACCCACACACACACACACACACTCTCGGATAATAGTTTCTTGAAAAGAGGCGGTCACCAGTGGTAACACGGATGTCGAAAGTGCCTAACACCTCCCCTCCCCGCATAACTAAGTCCTCGGACCTAAATGAATCTCGGTTTCACCGCACCAGTATATCGTTGTCACATCAACGGGTCATTGTGCAAAAACCTTTTCTCGATTATGTTGGTACAACCATTTAAAAACCAATCACGACTCTTAACAGTCCCATCGTCGACATTATACATGTCGGACCTTTTTCACTTGTTTTTTCAAACAAATCTCACCTAAAAGGAGAACACCAAAGAACAAGTAACGGAAAAGGACATCCAAAAATCCCGACGTCGACAATCCTTTCAGCTAAATATAATTTTAATTGCTATTACTTGCTGGGCACTCAAATGCTCATCCTTGCTTAATTTAAATGTTTTCAGCTAAGTGTGAAGAACTAGAAAGCTCATGCAGAAACAAAGGAAAAGGAAAGCTAACCAAATAAGATTCGTGATAGTTTATGTATTAGTTTGATATTATTAAGGCAAGTATGATATATATTATCTATCATGTATTGTAATGAATGTTTAAAGGTCTCGTACCTGGGGATTAGACTCTGATGATATGTAAATTAAGTTGATCTTTATATTATTGTTATTATTATCAGTATTATTCCGCTCATAGAAATGGTATCGAAAAGCACCGAGTTCGGGTTTCAAGTACCTGAATTTGGTGGAGTTATAAAGCAGTTAAAATATACATAGCAGTTATAGCAGTTAATGTACATAATATAAATGGCATAAAGTAAAAGACACAAGGGGTTTTAAGTGGTTCAGAGACTCAAGCTCCTAATCCACTCCTCTTGCTTTCAACTAGGAGGATTTCCACTAAGGAAGGGCAGCACCCTGAATCACTAAGATTCCTTCAAGGTCAGCAGCCTTGGGACTTCAGTTCACTAAGAACTCTTCAAGGCCAGGAGCCTTGGAACTTCTCTAGTTCCCTAGGAACTCTTCAAGCCCAGCAGGCTTGGAACTTCATTTAGTCCCTCCGGACAAGGACCCCTCAGGCCATGGCTTCTTGTTGTTTGAGTTGTTTATTTGTTGGAGTTGGTGCTGAGCTGCTAAGATCTCTTTATGCTCTCAACATCTTCTGTACTTAGCAGCTTGGCGTGATCATCCTTGAAGTGCCGTTGAGTGTTGCATGATGCTCAGCTTCTTCAGTTACTTTACCTCTTCTGATGATCCCTTGATGAACTACCTTGAAGATCATTCTCTTGATACTTGATGGCTGCACATGATGGGTTTCTAAGATGACTGTAGGCTCTTCTCTCTGGTACTTAGAGTCTTCCCATGATGGACATCAAGATGACATTAAAGCTCTTCTTTCTCTCGGTAGTTCAGAACACTCTTCTTGTAGTAGAACTCTCACTTCTACATTGTAGAACTCTCACTTCTACTTCTTTCTTTTTCTGTCTCTAAGTGTTATTGGTGGATCGTAGAGTGAGCCTTGGACCTTCATCACCACTCACTTGCTTATGTTGGTTAGATCACCCACTAGTTCTCCAAACTCAGCAACTCCAGCAACCTTTGATCTTTGAAACTCTAATAGATTTATACTCATTTCCAATCTTCATGTTGGAAAGCAGCCGTTGAAAGCTCTTTGAAAAGCTTCATAGATCTTGAGTTGCTTGGTGCAGACTGCAGATGTGACATGATAACTTTTTCTTACTTTTTTACACTGCAGTCTACTATTTCACCTACTCCATCAGAGATGTTACTTTTATGCCTCGGGTAGGTTGAAGACTTTATTTCACCCTTCTAATTTCTTGATCAGAGGTTGTCCTTTTGCATCGATGTTCTCAATAAGCTCTTGTACAAATATCAACCTTCAGATTGAACCGTTGCCAATGCTTCAATCTTTAACTGTTCGAACTCCACGATTCTGATGCATGTCTTCTTGGACCTGATCGTAGTGTCTTGTTGACTGGTAGAGACAACACTACGATCTTGAAGAGTGTTTATTGGATCTTCAATGTAGAACACCTCTTCCTTCTCCTGTGCAGTGCTTCAACACTTCTGTTTGCCTCTATAGTTCTAAGATACTGATGGCTTGACTTCTTTGTTTTGGCCCCTTCTGAATAGCAAGACACTTCAGATTTGTGGCGTGTCCAGCTCACTTTCTCCTTGTGATCTCCCGTTCACTTATCATCAATGGACTGACCCAATGCTTAATCACTTTAGCCTTGTTCTTCAGAAGCTGTCCAGTATCTCTGTATGCACTCCATCAGTTCTTTCTTTATTTAGCAAACACTACGATCCTGGTTGCTTCCAAGATCGTTGTCTTCTGTCTATTTGACAGCTACTGCACTTGCTGACTTTCCTTAGTCATTTACTGAAGTCTTCTTCTGATCTCCTTGTGGAAGACTTCATCCTGAATGGCTTCACAACTCAATCTGGATGCTGATTAGGTTGGTATTTAGATCTTCTGTTAGCTTGCATGCCATTCGTTGAGTGCTCTCTGGTTTCCTTCAGATGGGATGTATCTTTGCAGTGCCAACCGGAGGCTTCATTCCTTTGGATATTTTGGGAGTGCTAATTTATTGAGAATCGTATTTTCTCTACGATTCTGCCTTGGCATTGTGAGCACATCTGTTGAAGTCTCGCCTACATTCTACGATTCACTTTGTAGCATGCACAGACGATCGACTCGAGATCGATCTTGACACTCTACGATTTCTGTCATTGTGCTTGTTGTCTTTATCTGATCTTGCTCGACTATGATCTCTGCCTCTGATATGATTAGTAGACTCTACGACTCTGAGTGTAGTCTTTGATTCTTGACTTGGGCTTCGGCAGATCTTCGGTCGGCTTGTAGACAGGCTGTCTCTACGATTCAAAACATGACTTCCTCAGCAGACTACGACCTTGAGGAAGTTCTCTTCAACACACTATGATCCTTTCCTCGTCTCTCCTGGCAGTCTACGAACTCCGAGATCTCCTATGTTGCAGACTACGATTCTGCCTCGATAGCTCTCGAGTTTCCCTTAACTCTCCTAGCGTACTCACGATTTACAGTGCGATTGCTCGACGATCGATGAGCTTATCTATTACATCATTAGACCAACCTAACATGTTTGATCTTTCTATATTTATAGTCCTTGTACATCTTTTCTTTTTAAGGACTTTACAAAGCTGTTTTGCTTATGTAGGATCAACCTAACACATTTAATCAATTCATTCTAAGTCCTTGTACATATGTTTCTATTGTCTATCAAAGGACTTTACAGCTTTTCTTAATGCAAGCATACTTTGTGACAACTCGGAAATTCGGATTGTTCAGAATTTAGGTTTAAAGAATTAGTTATTAATAAAACTTATTTTTATTAATACTATTCTGTGCTATGTGTTTATTAATCGTTCCATAACCTAGGATGATTATTAATCGGGAGTATTTTGGCTACGAGCTAGATTGAGCGAATAAGAATTTTCAAGACGAAAATAGAAGTTTTCTGGGAACAAAATATTTTTGGGGACAAAGACGAAATAGGCACTATTCATCCGTTTCTGCAAGGAGATTTATTTTGAAATTCCGAGAAGTTACAGATTACGTTTAATTTTGAGACGTGATGGAATATTCAATAATATTTCAGTTATGGCAAAAAAACGAAGTTTTCGCCTGCGGACTCAAAACCTAAGGGTTAGGAAAAGTGAGTTCCGAGAATTTAATGATCACGTATAATAATTAGGGTTATTATGCGTAAGAGATACGAGTATGATACTAGTTATTATACGAATATAGTACGAAGATTAGTACGACGTATAATACGAATATCGTACGAACTATATACGAAGAAAATACGAGAATACGAGAATGAGATGCGTAGAATATGATAAGTCTTAATGAACTTTGAGTTCATGGACTTTGTAGAATCTAATTGGACTTGGATTATGTCAAGCCCAACTCTTTGTGAAATCAAGCCCAAGATAGGCCCAATAAGAATTAGGGTTAAGGCCCAAACCAAGAAAAGAAACCGCGGATCGAACCGATGGGTAAACGGATGGGTAAAACCAATGGGGTGACCCATGGGCAAAGAGGAGCGACCACTTGGCAACCAAGTAAACTTGGTGGCTATGTCTTGGAGGAAGTGGGAATAGTAAGGAGGTGGGGGTGAAATGACTAAAATGCCCTTAGCTTTGATTTTCTATAAATAGGAAGCTCATTTGTTTATTTTGAGGATTTTGAAAATCCCACACTTGAGAGATAGAGAGAGAGAAGTTGGATGGGGAGGAGAAGGAAGAGTATGAGCATGAATGATCGGATCGACAGTGTTCGTGAAATAGAAAAGCTTGCAAATCGTCGGCTTTGTCTAGTGGGAGAAAAATAAGAAAAAGAGGTAATCTAAAACCTAGTTTCTTCTAATATTTTCTATAAGTTTAATATGTTTAAAACATAGCATAATGAGAATAGAGAGAAGATGATGTTAGAAATGATTTCATATGGTTGAAATCATGAGAAAAGAAGAAATAAGAACTTAGAAATTTAGTTTATAAATTTCTTAAGGAAGTATAAGATTCGTAGCGAATTTGAACGATTCGAGTGGATTATATAAACAAGTAGGTTAAATAAGTAAGGAATAATGTTCTATAACATCAAATTCCAATAAAAAGTGGAATCGTAATCCAAAACATCGATTAAAATGAAGAACGAACGAAGAACACGAAGAACACGCAAAGAACACGAAGAACGTTGTTGATGGACAAATTTAAAACCATCGTAGTGTAATTGTTGTTGATGGACAAGTTTAAAACCATTACGTATAAGTTATTTGTGTATTGCTTGGTTAGGAATGGTAGAAACATTCATGAAGAGCGGATTAAAACTTAGCTATAACGAAGTTATGGCAAAAATTTTGTAAAAGATGAACGAGAATTAGAAAGTTAGTAAATGAACCTGAACGTGTAGGGTTTCATAAGAAATTAAGAAAACATAGAAAACGTGAGTCGTGCACTCAAGAACGAGTGAGTTCCGAGTTTGGATGATCGAACTACAAGCGGTCGAACAAAGAGCGTTAAAAGCGTAAAAATGAACGAAGGGTGAAGATCAAGCCAATAGAGTGGCATGTTAACGGATTCAGAATGAAGTTCTGTCAGAGGGGTATTGAAGTACGTAAGATAAGGAAGAGAATAGCTTTAGAATGACCTCGTTCTGAGTTATAACGAAGGAGTTATGAGATCGGGAAGTAAGCACCTCAAATTGTATTTAACACTTAGAGAAATTTTCTAGGGTTTAGGCTCGGCGCTGCAGCGCCAGCTGAGCCTTGGGAAGCGGCGCCGCAGTGCGAGCTCGGCCATAAACTTCTAGAGAGTGGTGTCGCAGCGGGAGAGATAAAGAAGGGAGTGGCACCGCAGCGCCAGTGTTGGGAAAAAGCCAGAGATGAGTTTTTAACTGCTCAGCTCTTGGGGGGAAATGTAAGGGAAGATAAAGAATATAATATTCAACTAATGTAACACTTAATCAAGTAATGTAAACCTTTATTAAAGGTTGATCGTGAAGATTAAATAAGATTAAATGACAAAGAATATAAACGGGTTACGTGCTTCGATATCCGTGGATCGTAGTCGGGATGAACGAACGTGAAGGATTTCTATGGTTATGATTCCTTAGATGTTGAGTGACGAGGGTAATGAATAACATTTTGATGTTATGTCATAATAATGAGAGATAAGTGTAAAGCGTATAGACGCTGTGAACGCAACGTTGTTGCGAGGAACAATCGGTAATAGCATACAACGATTGGTATGGCTTCGACACTAAGAACGAGTATTGAACATGGGGTTCATGTAATGGATAACAAAAGTATTAAATAAGATATGAATTATCATGAAAGCCGTAATGAACGGTAATAAGATTAATGAAAGCCGAATGTGAGTCAGATAAGAATGTAAATCATCAAAGATGATGAACATATGAGTAAGACATCATTGTATGTCATAAAGCCGTAAACTGGTAAAGGAAGTTAGTCGCGTAACTTATATTGCAAGAACGTGAATCCTAAGAAGTAAAGTTAAGTAAACCCATGCGTAAGTTCAATATATGACTAATTGGTGTTTATGTTTTCTCCTTATGTGTTATATAGGAATTGAAATGAGCAGTTCAGCGTAAGCTATAGCTGGGCGTAAGACAAGTTTCCTAACTTCATTCATATTCTAATGAATGCTAGTTTCTTAAACTTCTCAGATGTTGTACTTGAGAAGTTCTGTCTATATGCGAATGTGCGATATTTGTACAATGTGGTAGAACGTATGAGGCCTTGAGCCACAATTTGAACACTTCGGTGTTTCTATGATATGCATTATTCTGTGATTGAGTTGTTCAATACAAGTATGTTCTGTTTATACATGAACCGTTATTGTTAAGTATGTGCTAATGATTCTAGCCAGATAGAATGTGTATGAAAAAGGTAGAAGAATGAAAGTATTTCAAAGTAAAAGTGGTTGATGTTTTAAGATGATAGGAATCGAGACTATTCCTGTTATTCAAGCTTCTTTATAACCTTTGTTCGATTATAGAAGTTCTAAAGAAATGTTTTAATTCTGAAGTTGTTTGTTCAACTTTTTGACTTACTGGGCAATTGAATGCTCACACTTACTTTAAATGAAAAACAATTTTCAACGAACAAGGTTAGAAGAACTTAAGGATCCCGTAAAGATCAAGCTGACGGTATCCAGATGAAGTTCCTTTCAGAAGGTGAATGAGCGAGAAGATCAAGTGAAGACTTGTAATGTAAAAAGATGAAATTGAATTATAGACTAGTTTAATGAATTGTTATGTATCCTTTGTGGCGGATAAAAGTCACTCTTGTAAGATGAAATGAATAATGTATTTATTAATTAATATTTGTAATGAAAAAGGTTATAAGGTTTCGAGAACCTGGGATTTG
This sequence comes from Panax quinquefolius, assembly GCA_020205615.1. Lineage (NCBI taxonomy): Eukaryota > Viridiplantae > Streptophyta > Magnoliopsida > Apiales > Araliaceae > Panax > Panax quinquefolius. Next base: position 43,754,022 of record CM035167.1, on the reverse strand, counting down.
AGAGTGTATGTTGTTATATTTCGGTATACAATGATGAATGTTGGATGAAGGATGTACTCATGACGTCTGGAATCAAGTGTGAAGATAGACCGGATTTCTGGGGTTACAAGTTGGTATCAGAGCTGATAGGTTATAAACCTTAGGTAAGAGTACCTAAGACTATAATCGTAGAGAGAAGGATAAGAAGATCACCACGTGATCATAGTGACTTGTAGTAACAGATGGGTTATTAAATAATGAATTATTTATAGCTAGTGCTATGAATGAAAGGTACTATGAAGTAGTATGGGAAGAAGAACTTAGATTGAGTTATGAAGGATATTATATGAATTAAAGAAAATTCGTATTATGATGAGAGAGATTTAGAAGTTGTAAAATTCCAATTGAGGACTCATATGAGCAGCTGAGTAGTATGATTCCTTGTATGGGCGGGGAAATTGTACGTGGTTTTAGAACCACTTAGCTTCTTATGCGATATAGTGGTTTAGTTGAACAATTCTTTGTATGGGAGGAGAATTGTTCTTGGTGTAACAACCGCTTAGCTTCTTATATCGGTCAGAAGCTGAGTTGAACAATTTTCTGTATGGGTAGGGAATTTTGTTTGGTTCTACAATCACTTAGCTTTTGGTAGTGATAATCATTGAAATTGGTCGCGCTATCAAGATGTATATGATGAGAAGGTGAATCTTTTCTCATGTATATACTTGATAGGTAGAGAACGATAAGGTAGGTGCGAGTTCTAGAAACTCATACTTATGGTAAGTTCGTGACTCATCATAATATGGTATGTTTTCGAACGTCTCAGCGAATGGATGCCCATGGCCTGTCTGGATAGTTCTTAAACTCATATTATTGTGGAAAGTTCCTGAACTCATAATGTGTGGTAAGTTGATGGACTGTACTAACGTATAGGAATGGTTAGATTGAAAACATGTTGTTTTCAGTAGGCTTAGCAGTGAAGGTACTAGAGAAGATTAAGTATTGTCGCAGTAAGACAATGAAGGAAGGTGGAGAATAGGATATTCCAAGTTATCTAGATATGCTAGATTTTGAACTTTATTGAACTCGTGCTGATATGTACTTTGAAAAGGAAATAATTGGTTCAACTTTTGGAATCAATAGAATTTTTAAAAAAGCTATTCATGGTAAGTCTATGCTAATTGCTTGGCTGAGCTAGATGTAAATTGATTTAAAATATTCAAAATGAATTTTATATCATCATGCATTCAATGCAAGGGTGGTAAAACAATGGAGTTGTTAATGCAATTGAACTCCTGTGTTGGAGGTGATCTTAGGATCAACAACCCGCTATGGTATGATGTATAATGACGAAGTCACAAATCGAGCGAAGTCCTCAACGTCTTCGTGAAAAGTACGGTATCATCATTATCGTAAAAACGTTTTGATATATTGTGAAAATAATTTAAAGAAGTAGTCGATGTCAATTGAGTTGACTAAACGAAGGTTTCACGTTGAAATCCAATTTAATGGTATGGTCTAAGCTACTTGATTAACTAGACAAATGGTATGTCATCGAGCTTTCTTTGAGAACTTGTGCCAAACCAAAATGTTTTGGTGCGGAATCTAATGATTTAGTCTCGAGAGAGAACATGGAAGAGGTAGTTACTTTCTTTGTGATTGTAAACCCAATCCAGTTAAAGAAGGGCTTATGACGAAATGTTTGGTTAACCCAAAGAAGAATTCATGGTCGATTTGACCCCTCAACAAAAGTATGAAACGCTTTAAGAGGAAATTTTATATTCCTCGTTATTCCTTCTGCTTCATGATTCTTGATAGGTTATGGGGGTTAGGAATGACAGAAAGATAAGAACTCCGTTGAAGTGAAGTTGAGAAGAAAAGTAGGCTAAAATTTCGAGGACAAAATTCTGTGAAAAAGGGGTGAATGTGATGACCCGGGTAAGGGTGTGGTTTTAAGAAATTCCGAGGACAAAATTTTTATAAGGTTATGTGACAACCCGGATAATTCGGATTGTCCAGAATTTAGGTTTAAAGAATTAGTTATTAATAAAACTAATTTTTATTACTACTATTTTGTGCTATGTTGTAAGACCCCAACTTATTATTAATAAAATTTAATTTTCTCTATTTATTATTTTGAAATAGTAAGGGTTGATGTGATTAATGTGGATAATTAGGGGTAAAATACGCAAATATTTCAAAATAAGCAAGTGGTTATAAAATATTCATTGTTGTCGGGGAATATTCGTTTGGTCGTGGAATATTAAATGTCTTTGTCGGAATATTAAATGCGACGGCAGCAAGACCATGTAATGTGCCCATAACGGAAAAGCGATTGGATGAAGAAAATGACAAATATAAGTTGTTTAAAAATAACTACAGTAGTTGTTACTGAAGTAATATCGTTAAAAAAATACCCGGTGGTTTAAAACACAATGCTTACACCTGTATTGCACCAATTATTGATTCTTACGTGAAGAAGGCACTACTCAATAATGGTTACTGAATTCTTGCTCAAAGATTTTATTGAGTTAATAATTGCTGCGTTGATATTTTATATTGCATTGTTTCAATAATTGTCATTACACAAGATTTTTCATTATCGAAGCAATAATTCATATTATCTGAATAATATTATTAGATAACATTATTGACAATGTCTAGAAAGTTCATCTAAGGAGAGGTTTGGTCACCTAATTGCGCCGCAAGAAGAAGAAATTCTTATTGGAAAGCCCCTCTTTCCCGGAACCGCACGGTTGTCAATATTGTGATTCTGTAATATTATTTGTGAATAATTAATTATTGATTCATATGATGAGAAAAATATTGATTTTATGTGGATATAGATGGAGAAAATTTTATTGTGACAATTGTTGAAAATTGATATTTTATCTTTTTACGATAAAATAATTCATTTAAATATATTATTATATGTTAATAATATAATAATGGTGATATTTTTACAACGAATGTGGGATATATGAGTATACGAGGAGGAAGAGTATTTTGTTGCAATAAATGTTTAAAACATGTTAAACATGTCGGTGGACCCCATTTATTGAATTGAAATTTGATTATAGCTTGTAAAATTGCCCGTTTGTGGATTTCGGTCAATTTCTATTTGGAATTTGGAAAAACTTTCTTTGTAAAGTTGTAGAGAATTGAATTTTCTATAAAAACTCATGAGATTCGAAATTTTCTGATTAAAGGCCTATTTATTATGAATTATTGAAGTTCAAGTTCAAAATAATTGATTTTTGGAAGTTTAAAATATTTAAAATTAGAAAAACGTTTTTTCTTACTTTTTCTAGAATGTGGCATGTGTTTGATGGCTGAAATCAGATTCTAGGCATGTGTAGGAAATTTATTATTAATTTATTAAATTTTCTGCTTTGGTGTTCTAAGCAATTTTCTATAAATAGGGTGCTTAGGTTAGAATTGAAAATCACACCGAAAAACTGAAGTTTTCTCTCTATATTATCGAAATTTATTCTTGTGAGTATTTTGAGTATACTTTGAGTATTGCTATACGGTTGAGTCCAAGTCATAGCCTATATATTAGGTGCTTCATTAGAAGTCTTGATCTTTCGAGGTAAGGGATGTTATTTTCTTCTCAAATGATATTATTTCTTCAATATCATTATGCTGAAATATTGGTTGGAACTTTTTATCAAATTTGGAACTTTTTCATGTCGGGGTTACTATTCATGAGTTACTATTCACGAGTTACTATTCACGAGTTACTATTCACGAGTACTATTCATGAAGCGTGAAGATGTTTTTGTGGAATTTCTATCTTTTGGTGTCGGAGTTACTATTCACGATACTGACACTTATTCACGATATCTGACACTATTCAATAGAAAAATAAAATTTCTTCTTTTTGTCCAAAATATCTATTCTGGATACTAGCTTTGATTGTATCCATGTTTTGATCATTCTTGAATTTTACACCACTATGATTATTTTTGAGGTATTTTTGAACATGGATAAAACAAAGTACGAATCCTTAATCCTTAATCCTTGTCATTTTGTTTCACTGGATTCATTTCTTTAAATATATTTTTTATCATCCTCAGTCTTAAATGATGATATTATTGAATATCTTTGGCCTGTAGTTCAAAGATGAATGATTTCTGAAGAATATTTTTGGCCGTAGTGCAAAGATGAACAGGTGTTTAGATGAACATGACCAATCGATGAATATCTTTCACCAGTAGTGCAAAGATGAATATTTGATTCCGATGTATATTGATTGATGTTACAGGGGATAAAAGATAGATTTATGAACTTTTAAATTCATACATAGAAGATAGTAGTTTGCATTCTCTACTTAACTCTTCTAATGAATTATTATTTCACTGCGAATATTGATTTAAAATTTGTTGTCTATTGTATTCTATTAGATTTTTCCTGTTGAAGACTAACGGTAATTTGTTGTATATTATCTTAGTCATAATATTCTTTCTTGGGCTAGTTGAGCTCACCCTTTTCCTTTTTGTTCCATTTTTCTTCTCGGAGGCGAGAATATAAGCGAAATGCAGTCTGGGTATGGAATGAAAGTTTTAGAAAGAATTGTTTAGTAGTCCTCACCATTTTGTAAAATAATGTATCAATAAATGTGATGAGGATTTATTTGAGTATAGATATTGTCTAGAAGATAATATTTGTATTCAAACTCACGAGCTTTCATGTTGTAATAATAAAGTTGTAGTTGTTTCTATACCATGTATTGACAACTCGTAATAGGTGATGTATACCTATTTTGGGGGCGCCACAGTTGGTATCGAGCTTAGGGATATGATCTCTGCGAGATCGGGAATAGAACTAGGAGGGAGAGACGAGTAAATCCTTCGCTAGTGTGTCCTACCTAAGCTTATTTGTTAGTTGGTCGAGATATAGGGATATTATGTGATATATTGATTTCCTAATTAACCCTTGTTTTATGACAATGTTTGAGAATGTCGATTGAGAATATTAACAATGGAAATGAGACCGTGGAGACGCTCAGTACTCACCAACGAGGAGAACGCGTGCAACAGTGACAATGTTCCTCCCGTGAACAACACCATTGAAAGCGAGATGATGAACGAGGGGATGTTTAGAAGTTTTTTTGCGCTTCATGCAAAATCGAGCACGAGGGAGACTCGTGTTCAAAATACGAGGAGGAAATGATAGCAATTCACGGGTTGTCACAACAAAGCAAGCAGCTTCAAAGAGTTGGGACCACCGAATTTAAGGGAAAGCCATATCCGATCATGGCGTAAACATGGGTCAAGCAAATTACCAAGATATTCGATGTCTTGGGATGCACGAGGAACAGAGGTTCCATTCGCCACCTTTATGTTCCGTGGCGAAAGGCACTAATGGTGGGAGTCGTGAAGCGTACCCATCCACCGCACTTCAAAGATGTCTTGGGGAGACGTTTGAAGCTATTTAATGACAAATACTTTCACGAAAGTGTTCGGTCATATGAAGGAAGTGGAGTTCATCGATTGAACAAAACAACATGACGGTGTCTCAAAGACGAGGCAAAGTTTGCGAGAGTTATCCAAGTTTGCACCTCATTTGGTGGAGAATGAGGAACGATATGACGCGGATGTTTCCGAGAGGTTTGAAACCCGACATACGACAATATCTCATTTCTCATAAATTTTCTCTCTATTCGGATGTTGTTAATGTGGCTCAATTGTTAGAGTGAGATAACGAGTATATTCAACCAAGGGACCATAACTAGGATCGTACGGAGATAGCGATCAATAGAATAATGATAACCAAATGGAGAAAGAAAGCAGACGGACAAAAATGGTAACCACTCGGTGGTAATCATGGCCATGAAAATAGAAGAAACGAGTCGAGGAGATTTAACAACGACCATATGTGAAGACAACAAAGGCAAGCAAGAATCGGGTTCTAAGGGAGGAGAACGACCACCGGTTATATGCTACAAATGCGGAAAAGAGGGACATATCACCAAAACCGCCCCACAACAGCTCAAGGTATGTTATAATTGTGGAAAGGAAGGACATATCGCCGAGATTGTGCGGTGGCGAAACCTAGTTCAATGGGGGACGGTGACTCAAAAGATCGTCCCCGAAAAAGTCAAAGTCAACGATTCCGGAAGAGCGTTTGTTGTGGATCGGTCAAAATGCGAGAAACCCAAACGAGGTGATCACGGGTAAGCTATTTATAAATTCTTGCGAAGTTTATACCTTACTTGATACCGGTGCTACCCATTCATTTATCTCTTCCGCATGTGCTCAACGTTTAAACTTGACTCGGAGAAATTAGACTTTGACCTATCTCATGGAAACTCAGTTAGGAGAAACTTTCATCACATCCACCGCTTATAAATCTTGTTTGATTCAAGTTGGCACCATCACCTTACCGCTGACCTTATCTCTTTAAAGATACTTGCTTTTGATGTGATTTTAGGGATTGATTGGTTAACTACTCATCATGCCAAAATTGATTGTTTTCGTAAGGTTGTTAGTTTTCATATTCCTAACCAACCATGTGTATGCAATTCAAGCAACTAAACCATTAAAATCAATCACTATCATATCTAATCATAAAGCTATTCGTTTATTGAAAAACGGATGTCAAGCTTTCTTAGCCCATGTTATGGATTTGAATAAAGACACGTAAAATTTGAATAATATTCCTGTTGTTATTGACTTTCTGACGATTTCTCAAGAACTTCCTTGCCTACCCCGAACGTGAAGTTGAATTCTTTATTGATCTTGAACCTGGTACAAAGCCCATTTCTAAAACCCCATATCGAATGGCTCCTATTGAACTTCAGGAGTTAAAGGTTCAACTACAAGAATTGTTGGACATCGGTTTCATTCGTCCTAGTACATCTCCTTGGGGTGCTCCTGTTTTATTCGTAAAGAAGAAAGACGGGAGTATGCGACTTTGTATTGACTATCGGGAATTGAACCATGTCACCATCAAGAATAGGTATCCTCTACCTCGTATTGATGACTTGTTTGACCAGTTGCAAGGGGCACAATTCTTTTCAAAAATCGATCTTCGTTCTGGATATCATCAACTGAAGATTAGAACTGAGGATATTCCAAAGACTGCCTTTAGAACTCGGTATGGGCATTATGAATTCTTAGTCATGTCTTTCGGACTAACTAATGCTCCTGCGACTTTCATGGATATGATGAACCGAGTATTCAAGGAATATTTGGATCAATTCGTTGTTGTCTTTATTGATGACATCCTCATATATTCCAAAAGTCGTGAAGATCATGAGCACCATTTGAAGTTTGGTACTCCAAAAGGCTTCGTGAAAACCAACTATATGCCAAATTGAAGAAATGCGAAGTTCGGCTTGAGAAAGTAGCATTTCTTGGGCACGTGGTGTCAAAACATGGAGTATCTGTTGATCCGACGAAGATTGAAGCAATACAAAGTTGGGAGCAACCAAGTCGGTGGATCATAACGTAGTTTTTGGGCTTAGCCGGTTATTATCGAAGATTCGTGGAAGGGTTTTCTCGAATCGCTACTCCATTAACCCAAATTTACTCGGAAGGATACAAAATTCGTTTGGAGTGAAGAATGCGAGAAGAGTTTCCAAAAGCTTAAGAGGAGACTTATTTAAGACTGTTCTAACAATACCATCCGTTCGGATGGATTTGTTATCTACAGCGATGCTTCAGGCAAAGGGTTAGGATGTGTTCTCATGCAACGTGGGAAAGTCATAGCCTATGCCTCGCGACAACTTAAAGAGTATGAGAGGAATTATCCTACTCATGATCTAGAGTTTGCAGCAGTCGTTTTCGCGCTAAAGATATGGAAGCACTATCTATATGGGGAGAAAGTGGAGATATATTCAGACCATAAAAGCCTTAAATATTTCTTCACTCAAAAAGAACTCAACATGCGGCAGCGACGTTGGCTCGAGCTATTGAAAGACTACGACCACACTATTCAATACCATCTTGGAAAAGCGAACGTGGTAGCTGACGCGTTGAGTAGAAGATCATATGCGGGAACGAGTGCGATGATGTCAAGTATACGCATAGAGCTAACTTTAATAGAAAAAGTTAAGGTTGCTCAAGCCATCGACCGGAGTGATGCGTATGAAGAAGAAAGTACAAGAAGGAGCTATTCCAAGCGAGAATTGATGAAGAAGGAATACTTGAGTCCACTCTAGACTTTGTGTTCCTAACGACTCGATTTGAAGTACAAGATTATGATGGAGGCACACAATACACCATTTGCAATCCATCCTCGAAGTACTAAAATGTATCATGATCTTCGACATACATTTTGGTGGAACAATATGAAGAGAGAAGAAATTGCAAAGTTTATCTCGATGTGTTTAACTTGTCAACGTGTAAAGGCGGAGCATCTAGTACCTAAGGGTCCGTTGCAACCACTTGAGATTCCGAAATGGAAGTGGGAACATATTACCATGGATTTCATTTCGGGTCTTCCTACTAAGTTTCTCAAGGCATCAATGCTATTTGGGTTATTGTTGATAGATTAACCAAGTCTGCGCTCATTTCTTGCCGATACGAGAGACTTATTCCTTGAACGCCTGCTAGTATATGTACGTGAATGAGATTGTAAGGTTGCATGGCATGCCAGTATCCATAGTTTCGGATCGTGACCCAAGATTCACTTCAAGATTTTGGGTTAGCTTGCAAAAAGCTATGGGCACGGATTTGCGATTTAGTTCGGCATACCATCCCCAAACGAACGGACAATCAGAGAGGACTATTCAAACTCTTGAAGATCTATTAAGACTCTGTGTCCTAGACTTCAAGGGCAGTTAGGATAAGTATTTACCATTGGTGGAATTCTCCTACAACAACAGTTATCAAGCAAGTATAGGTGTGGCTCCATTTGAAGCATTATATGGACGAAAGTGTCGCTCTCCAATATGTTGGGATGAGGTGGGTGAAGCAACATTGTTGGGACCCGAGTTAGTACGTATTATTACCGAAAAGATTCAAATGATTCGACAACGTATACAAACGGCACAAGATCGACAAAAGAGTTATGCGGATCTTCATCGAAAGGACGTGGAATTTAGTGTAGGGGATCATGTATTGTTGCGAGTTGCTCCATGGAAGGGAGTTACAAGATTTGGGAAGAGAGGAAAGCTCAATCCACGATTTATTGGTCCATTTCAAATTCTTGACCGAGTAGGAAATGTAGCCTATAGACTTGCGTTACCTCCAAGTATGTCTCGTGTTCATAATGTGTTTCACATATCTGTATTTCGTAAATATGTGAAAGACCCGAACCACGTTATAGAATTAGAACCTATTTAAATAGCCAAGACTTAACGTATGAGGAGGTACTGCAAGATCTTGGATAGGAAGGAGCATGTCCCACGCTAAGAAAGGTCATACCACAAGTTAAAGTTTTGTGGAGGAATCATGCTATAGAGTAAATGACCGGGAATTGGAAACGGAAATGAAAGCGAGGTATCCTCACCTTTTCAAACACTGTGTACATACGCCAATTTCGAGGACGAAATTTCATAAGGAGGGCGAGTTGTAAGACCCCAACTTATTATTAATGAAATTTAATTTTCTATTTATTATTTTGAAATAGTAAGGGTTGATGTGATTAATGTGGATAGTTAGGGTAAAATACGCAAATATTTCAAAATAAGCAAGTGGTTATAAAATATTCATTGTTGTCGGGAATATTCGTTTGGTCGTGGAATATTCGTATCTGTTGGGGAATATTCGTAATGACTTTGCCAAGCAGCCACCATGTGTGGGCCCCATAACGGAAAGCGATTGGATGAAGAAAACGACAAATATAAGTTTTTAAAAATAATTCACGTAGTTTGTTACTGCTATCTCGTTAAAATACCCGTGGTTAAAACACAAGAAGACACTACCAGATTGCACCAATTATTGATTCTTACGTAAGAAGGCACTACTCAATAATGGTTACGATAATTACTATTCAAAGATTTTATTGAGTTAATAATTGCTCGCGTTGATATTTTATATTGTCATTGTTTCAATAATTGTCATTACACAAGATTTTTCATTATCGAAGCTAATAATTCATATTATCCGAATAATATTATTAAATAACATTATTGGCAATGTCTAGAAAGTTCTGTCTAAGGAGAGGTTTGGTCACCTAATTGCGCGCCAGTAAGAAGAAATTCTTATTGTCAATATTGTGATTCTGTAATATTATTTGTGAATAATTAATTATTGATTCATATGATGAGAAAAATATTGATTTTATGTGGATATAGATGGAGAAAATTTTTATTGTGACAATTGTTGAAAATTGAAATTTTATCTTTTTCTGATAAAATAATTCATTTAAATATATTATTATATGTTAATAATATAATAATGGTGATATTTTTACAACGAATGTGGGATATATGAGTATACGAGGAGGAAGAGTATTTTTTTGCAATAAATGTTTAAAACATGTTAAACATGTCTGGTGGACCCCATTTATTGATCAAATTTGATTATAAATTTATAAAATCGCCTGCTTTGTGGATTTCGTCAATTTCTATTTGGAATTTGGAAAAACTTTCTTCTGCAAAGTTGTAGAGAATTGAATTTCCTATAAAAACTCGCATGATTCAAATTTTCTGATGAAAGGGCTATTTATTATGAATTATTGAAGTTCTAAAGTTCAAATAATTGATTTTTGGAAGTTTAAAATATTTAAAATTAGAAAAACGTTTTTCTTACTTTTCTAGAATGTATGCGTGTGTTTGATGGCTGAAATCAGATTCTAGGCATGTGTAGGAAATTTATTATTAATTTATTAAATTTTCGCTTTGGTGTCCTAAGCAATTTCCTATAAATAGGTGTTTTAGGTTAGAATTGAAAATCACACCGTAAACTCAAGTTTTCTCTCTATATTATCGAAATATTCTTGTGAGTATTTTGAGTATACTTTGAGTATTGCTATACTGTTGCAAGTCCAAGTCATAGCCTATATTTGGTGTTTCAAATAAAATCTTGATCTTTCGAGGTAAGGATGTTATTTTCTTCTCAAATGATATTATTTCTTCAATATCATTATCTTTGAAATATTGGTTGGAACTTTTTATCAAATTTGAACTTTTTCATGCTCGGGTTACTATTCATGAGTTACTATTCACGAGTTACTATTCATGAGTTACTATTCACGAAGTTACTATTCACGAGTACTATTCATGAAGCGTGAAGATGTTTTTGTGGAATTTCTATCTTTTGGTGTCGAGTTACTATTCACGATATCGACACTATTCACGATACTCTGACACTATTCATCGAAAAAATAAAATTTCTTCTTTTGTCCAAAATATCTATTCGGATACTAGCTTTGATTGTATCCATGTTTTGATCATTCTTGAATTTTACACCACTATGATTATTTTTGAGGTATTTTTGAACATGGATAAAACAAAGTACGAATCCTTAATCCTTAATCCTTGTCATTTTGTTTCACCGGATTCGCTTTCTTTAAAAATATTTTTATCATCCTCGCCTTAAATGATGATATTATTGAATATCTTTGGCCTCGTAGTTCAAAGATGAATGATTTCTGAAGAATATCTTTGGTCAGAGTGCAAAGATGAACATGTGTTTAGATGAACATGACCAATCGATGAATATTTTTGGCCTCAGAGTGCAAAGATGAATATTTGATTCCGTATGTATATTGATTGATGTTACAGGGATAAAAGATAGACGATGAACTTTTAAATTCATACATAGAAGATAGTAGTTTGCATTCTCTACTTAACTCTTCTAATGAATTATTATTTCACTGAATATTGATTTAAAATTTGTTGTCTATTGTATTCTATTAGATTTTTCCCCGTTGAAGACTAACGGTAATTTGTTGTATATTATCTTAGTCATAATATTCTTTATCGGGCTAGTTGAGCTCACCCTTTTCTTTTTTTGTTCCATTTTTCTTCTCGTGAGGCGAGAATATAAATGTAGTACGCAGTCTGGGGTATGGAATGAAGGTTTTAGAAAGAATTGTTTAGTAGTCCTCACCATTTTGTAAAATAATGTATCAATAAATGTGATGAGGATTTATTTGAGTATAGATATTGTCTAGAAGATAATATTTGTATTCAAACTCACAGCTTTCTTGTTGTAATAATAAAGTTGTAGTTGTTTCTGTACCATGTATTGACAACTCAGAATAGGTGATGTATACCTATTTTGGGGGCGTCACATATGTGTTTATTAATCGTTCTATAACCTAGGATGATTATTAATTGGGAGTATTCTGGCTACGAGCTAGATTGAGCGATTAAGAATTTTCAAGACAAAAATAGAAGTTTTCCGGGAACAAAATATTTTCAGGAAAAAAGACGAAATAGGCACTATTCATCCGTTTCTGCTCGTAGATTTATTTTGAAATTCCGAGAAGTTATAGATTACGTTTAATTTTGAGACGTGATGGAATATTCAATAATATTTCAGTTATGGCAAAAAAAATGAAGTTTTCGCTTACGGACTCAAAACCTAAGGGTAAAGAAAAGTGAGTTCCGAGAATTTAATGATCACGTATAATAATTAGGGTTATTATACGTAAGAGATACGAGTATGATACTAGTTATTATACGAATATAATACGAAGATTAGTACGACGTATAATACGAATATCGTACGAACTATATACGAAGAAAATACGAGAATACGAGAATGAGATGCGTAGAATACGATAAGTCTTAATGAACTTTGAGTTCATGGACTTTGTAGAATCTAATTGGACTTGGATTATGTCAAGCCCAACGCTTTGTGAAATCAAGCCCAAGATAGTGTTGCCTCTTTTTTACGACTAACAAAAGAGCTCTAACTCATGCAAGCATACACGCGTCAACAAGTAATACAGAGCAAGTAAAGTATCAATCCCACAGAGAAAGTTGTTTAACTTAAACTACTATTCATTAATTAAATCACTATATTTATATGCTCACACTAAAGATTAAACTTGGTTGATTCTTGAATTGCAAATAACAACTAAAATAATATAAATGATAGAATAAATGATATTGGGACTAATGGGATTCTAACTTCATTTACTATTTCATTCAATCGCCACTATCATGCCTAACTTGTTCACATATCATAGGAAAGTAGCCAAGAACACTAAAAGAGTATTAGCCATTTTTCAATGCACTAAGACCTACTTACACAGCATCCACAGATGATAAACTCTATGTAATCATCAATAAAACCAACGTCACTATATGTCTATGTGAAATTGCAACTATATTGATTTTAAGTTCAAGCTCTTATCTTAACTTATACAAAGAAACAAAGATATGTCTATCCGGTTCACGAAAATACATAAGCCATATAACACAACCTTTATATCGTATACTATCATGATTATAGATCTATATTTGCATGTTCATTGTCAATTCCATACAAATCTCAAACGAATGGTGATCAAGCATTCATGCATGCAAAACAATCATGATGAGACATCCCATATGATATGCAAAACAACCCAAAGATTTAAGTATGCAACAAACTACATAATAAAATCATTAGAGTCCCATAATGGAGTTTAGTTCATGACTGAACCAAAAGCCATTATGGGATCAAAGTTAAACATGATCACTAAGCAACAATTGAAAGAGGAAAGATGAAACTATCAAACCCAATTGCTGAATACACATCAATATTCAATCCTTATAAGATTCCAGCAAAAACTAATATTCATAATCTGCTCTCGTAGAGAAATCCCAAGAAGGAGTGGAAAGTAGAGTTATAGCCTCCTTCTCCATTGGAATCCTCTCTAGAGAGTAAAAACCCTAATTCCGATCTAACGATACGTGAAAAAACTAATAAAATGTTGAATGATACCCCTAACACCAGTCAGGATCATTTTAAATCAAATTACAACCTTTTAAAATTTGGAAATAAAATAAAACACATCAGCAGCATCAGTCATCGCGCGCGGCCACGCGCTCTTCCAACATAATAGTCTCGCGGCCGCGAGACTTGCAGTAGGTTCGTATGGTTGGCTGGTCTTGCGCGCGGGCACGCACTTAATAGGCTTGTCTTTCTTGCGGCCGCGAGACTTGCAGTAGCATCCAAGATCTGGCTGGGTACTCGCGTGGGCACGCGTCTTCAAGTCTATTTTGCCGCGCGGCTTGAACTCTGCAGGGCCTAGTTCCTTTTTCCTATTGTTGCTATTGTTTGCTCAGTCATGCTTTTATCTCCTTGCACTAATTCACCTCCATGCCATGCATATCCCATCCTTTTACCTCGTTGCAAGCATCCATTTGCCTTATGCTCCATAACACCACCAAAATAGGTTGATTTCTACACTTATTCAGCAAAAGGAGTTTTAAGAACGTGTAATGCAAATTAACATGAAATGCAGCTAAAACAAACTAAAATGTACTTGAGATGGGCATAGTTCCCATGAATTGGTACTTCATAAGTAGGTAAAAATCCTACTTATCAGATAGGCCCAATAAGAATTAGGGTTAAGGCCCAAACCAAGAAAAGAAACCGCGGATCAAACGGATGGATAAACGGATGGGTAAAACCAATGGGGCAACCCATGGGGTGACCCATGGGCAAGAGGGGAGGCCACTTAGCCACCAAGTAAACTTGGTGGCTAAGTCTTGGAGGAGGTGGGGGCGAAATGACTAAAATGCCCTTAGCTTTGATTTTCTATAAATAGGAAGCTCATTTGTTTATTTTGAGGATTTTGAAAATCCCACACTTGAGAGAGAGAGAGAGAGAAGTCGGATGGGGAGGAGAAGGAAGAGTATGAGCATGAATGATCGGATCAAAAGTGTTCGTGAAATAGAAAAGCTTGCAAATTGCCGGCTTTATCTAGCGGGAGAAAATTAAGAAGAAGAGGTAATCTAAAACCTAGTTTCTTCTAATATTTTCTGTAAGTTTAATATATTTAAAACATAGCTTAATGAGAATAGAGAGAAGATGATGTTAGAAATGATTTCATATGGTTGAAATCATGAGAAAAGAAGAAATAAGAACTTAGAAATTTAGTTTATAAATTTCTTAAGGAAGTATAAGATTCGTAGCGAATTTGAACGATTTGAGTGGATTATATAAATAAGTAGGTTAAATAAGTAAGGAATAATGTTCTATAACATCAAATTCCAATAAAAAGTGGAATCGTAATCCAAAATATCGATTAAAATGAAGAACGAACGAAGAACACGAAGAACACGCGAAGAACACGAAAAACGTTGTTGATGGACAAATTTAAAACTATCGTAGTGTAATTGTTGTAGATGGACAAGTTTAAAACCATTGCGTATAAGTTAGCTATGTATTGCTTGGTTAGGAATGGTAGAAACGTTCATGAAGAACTGATTAAAACTTAGCTATAACGAAGTTATGGCAAAAATTTCGTAAAAGACGAACAAGAATTAGAAATTTAGTAAATGAACCCGAACGTGTAGGGTTTCATAAGAAAGTAAGAAAACATAGAAAACGTAAGCCGTGGACTCAAGAACAAGTGAGTTCTGAGTTCGGATGATCGAATTACGGACGGTCGAACAAAGAGCGTTAAAAGCGTAAAATTGAACGAAGGGTTAAGATCAAGCCAATAGAGTGGCATGTTAACAGATTCAGAATGAAGTTCTGTCTGAGGGGTATTGAAGTACATAAGATAAGGAAGAGAATGGATTTGGAAAGACCTCGTTCTGAGTTATAACGAAGGAGTTATGAGATCGGGAAGTAAGCATCTCAAATTTGATTTAACACTTGGAGAAATTTTCTAGGGTTTAGGCTCGGAGCTGCAGCACCAGCTGAGCCTTGGGAGGCGGCGCCGCAGTGCAAGCTCGGCCATAAACTTCTGGAGAGTGGTGCCGCAGCGGGAGAGATAAAGAAGGGAGTGGCGCCGCAGCGCCAGTGTTGGGAAAAAGCCAGAGATGAGTTTTTAACTACTCAGCTCTTGGGGGGGAAATATAAGGGAAGATAAAGAATATAATATTCAACTAATGTAACACTTAATCAAGTAATGTAAACCTTTATTAAAGGTTGATCGTGAAGATTAAATAAGATTAAATGACAAAGAATATAAACGCGGGTTACGTAACCGATATCCAGGGACCGTAGTCGGGATGAACGAACGTGAAGGATTTCTATGGTTATGATTCCTTAGATGTTGAGTGACGAGGGTAATGAATAACATTTTGATGTTATGTCATAATAATGAGAGATAAGTGTAAAGCGTATAGACGCTGTGAACGCAACGTTGTTGCGAGGAACAATCGGTAATAGCATACAACGATTGGTATGGCTTCGACACTAAGAATGAGTATTGAACATGGGGTTCATGTAATTGATAACAAAAGTATTAAATAAGATATGAATTATCAAGAAAGCTTTAATGAACGGTAATAAGATTAATGAAAGCCAAATGTGAGTCAGATAAGAATGTAAATCATCAAAGATGATGAACGTATAAGTAAGACATCTCTGTATGTCATAAAGCCGTAAACTGGTAAAGGAAGTTAGTCGCGTAAACTTATATTGCAAGAACGCGAATCCTAAGAAGTAAAGTTAAGTAAACCCATGCGTAAGTTCAATATATGACTAATTGGTGTTTATGTTTTCTCCTTATGTGTTATATAGCAATTGAAATGAGCAGTTCAGCGTAAGTTGTAGCTGGGCGTAAGACAAGTTTCCTAACTTCATTCATATTCTAATGAATGCTAGTTTCTTAAACTTCTCAGATGTTGTACTTGAGAAGTTCTGTCTATGTACGAATGTGCGATATTTGTACAATGTAGTAGAACGTATGAGGCCTTGAGCAACAATTTGAACACTTCGGTGTTTCTATGATATGCATTGTTCTGTGATTGAGTTGTTCAATACAAGTATGTTTTGTTTATACATGAACCGTTATTGTTAAGTATGTTCTAATGATTCTAGCCAGATAGAATGTGTATGAAAAAGGTAGAAGAATGAAAGTATTTCAAAGTAAAAGTGGTTGATGTTTTAAGATGATAGGAATCGAGACTATTCCTATTATTCAAGCTGCTTCATAACCTTTGTTCGGTTATAGAAGTTCTAAAGAAATGTTTTAATTCTGAAGTTGTTTGTTCAACTGTTTTGACTTGCTAGGCAATTGAATGCTCACACTTGCTTTAAATGAAAAACAATTTTCAGCGAACAAGGCTAGAAGAACTTAAGGATCTCATAAAGATCAAGTTGACGGTATCCAGATGAAGTTCCTTTTAGAAGGTGAATGAGCAAGAAGATCAAGTGAAGACTTGTAATGTAAAAAGATGAAATTGAATTATAGACTAGTTTAATGAATTGTTATGTATCCTTTGTGACGGATAAAAGTCACTCTTGTAAGATGAAATGAATAATGTATTTATTAATATTTGTAATAAAAAAGGTTATAAGGATTCGAGAACCTGGGATTTGAGAGTGTATGTTGTTATATTTCGGTAAATAATGATGTATGTTAGATGAATGATGTACTCGTGACGTACGGAATTCGGGTGTGAAGATAGACCGGATTTCGGGGCGTTACAAGTTGGTATCAGAGCTGATAGGTTATAATCCTTAGGTAGGAGTACCTAAGACTATAATCGTAGAGAGAAGGATAAGAAGATCACCACGTGATCATAGTGACTTGTAATAACAGATGGGTTATTAAACAATGAATTATTTATAGCTAGTGCTATGAATGAAAGGTACTATGAAGTAGTATGGGAAGAAGAACTTAGATTGAGTTATGAAGGATATTATATGAATTAAAGAAAATTCGTATTAAGTAGAGAGAGATTTAGAAGTTATAAAATTCCAATTGAGGACTCAATTTAGAAGTTATAAAATTCCAATTGAGTTCTTGAAACTCATACTTATGGTAAGTTCGTGACTCATCATAATATGGTATATTTTCAAATGTCTCAGAGAATGGACGCCATTGTCAGTTTGGATAGTTCTTAAACTCATATATTGTGGAAAGTTCCTGAACTCATAATGTGTGGTAAGTTGATGGACTGTACTAACGTATAGGAATGGTTAGATTGAAAACATGTTGTTTTCAGTAAGCTTAGCAGTGAAGGTACTAGAGAAGATTAAGTATTGTCGCAGTAAGACAATGAAGGAAGGTGGAGAATAGGATATTCCAAGTCATCTAGATATGCTAGATTTTGAACTTTATTGAAATCGTGATGATATGTATTTTGAAAAGGAAAGAATTGGTTCAACTTTTGGAATCAATAGAATTTATAAAAGAGCTATTCTTGGTATGTCTATGCCAATTGCTTCGGCTAGACAGAAATTGATTTAAAATATTCAAAATGAATTTTATATCATCTGTGCATTCGATGCAAGGGTGGTAAAACGATAGAGTTGTTAATGCAATTGAACTTAGTGTTGGAGGTGATCTTAAGATCAACAACCCGCTATGGTATGATGTATAATGACGAAGTCACAAACTGACGAAGTCCTCAACGTACTGTGAAAAGTACGGTATCATGACGTCATAAAACGTTTTGATGTATTGTGAAAATAATTTAAAGAAGTAGTCGATGTCAATTGAGTTGACTAAACGAAGGTTTCACGTTGAAATCCAATTTATTGGTATGGTCTAAGCTACTTGATTAGGCTAGACAAATGGTATGTCATCAAGCTTTCTTTGAGAACTTGTGCCAAACCAAATTTTTTTGGTGCGGAATCTAATGATTTAGTCTGAGGAGAACATGGAAGAGGTAGTTACTTTCTTTGTGATTGTAAACTGACCGTTAAAGAAGGGCTTACGGCGAAATGCTGGTTAACCTAGTAAGAGTTCATGGTCGATTTGACCCCTCAACAAAAGTATGAAACGTTTTAAGAGGAAATTTTATATTCCTCGTTATTCCTTCTGCTTCATGATTCTTGATAGGTTATGGGGGTTAGGAATGAGAGAAAGATAAGAACTCCGTTGAAGTGAAGTTGAGAAGAAAAGTAGGCTAAAATTTCGAGGACGAAATTCTGTGAAGAAGGGGTGAATTTGATGACCCGGGTAAGGGTGTGGTTTTAAGAAATTCCGATGACGGAATTTTTATAAGGAGGGAAGAATGTGACAACCCGGAAATTTGGATTGTCCAGAATTTAGGTTTAAAGAATTAGTTATTAATAAAACTAATTTTTATTAATACTATTCTATGTTATGTGTTTATTAATCGTTCTATAACCTAGGATGATTATTAATCAGGAGTATTCTGGCTACGAGCTAGATTGAGCGAATAAGAATTTTCAAGACGAAAATAGAAGTTTTCCGGGAACAAAATATTTTCGGGAAAAAAGACGAAATAGGCACTATTCATCCGTTTCTACTCGGAGATTTATTTTGAAATTCTGAGAAGTTATAGATTACGTTTAATTTTGAGACGTGATGGAATATTCAATAAAATTTCAGTTATGGCAAAAAAACGAAGTTTTCACCTGCGGACTCAAAACATAAGGGTTAGGAAAAGTGAGTTCCGAGAATTTAATGATCACGTATAATAATTAGGGTTATTATGCGTAAGAGATACGAGTATGATACTAGTTATTATACGAATATAGTACGAAGATTAGTACGACGTATAATATGAATATCGTACGAACTATATACGAAGAAAATACGAGAATACGAGAATGAGATGCGTAGAATACGATAAGTCTTAATGAACTTTGAGTACGTGGACTTTGTAGAATCTAATTGGACTTGGATTATGTCAAGCCCAGCGCTTTGTGAAATCAAGCCCAAGATAGGCCCAATAAGAATTAGGGTTAAGGCCCAAACCAAGAAAAGAAACCGCGGATCGAACTGATGAGTAAACGGATGGGTAAAATCAATGGGGCAACCCATGGGCAAGAGGGGCAGCCACTTGGCCACCAAGTAAACTTGGTGGCTAAGTCTTGGAGGAGGTGGGAGGCGAAATGACTAAAATGCCCTTAGCTTTAATTTTCTATAAATAGGAAGCTCATTTGTTTATTCTGAGGATTTTGAAAATCCCACACTTGAGAGAGAGAGAGAGAGAGAGAAGTCGGATGGGGAGGAGAAGGAAGAGTATGAGCATGAATGATCGGATCGAAAGTGTTCGTGAAATAGAAAAGCTTGCAAATCGCCAGCTTTGTCTAGCGGGAGAAAAATAAGAAGAAGAGGTAATCTAAAACCTAGTTTCTTCTAATATTTTCTGTAAGTTTAATATGTTTAAAACATAGTTTAATGAGAATAGAGAGAAGATGATGTTAGAAATGATTTCATATGGTTGAAATCATGAGAAAAGAAGAAATAAGAACTTAGAAATTTAGTTTATAAATTTATTAAGGAAGTATAAGATTCGTAGCGAATTTGAACGATCCGAGTGGATTATATGAATAAGTAGGTTAAATAAGTAAGGAATAATGTTCTATAACATCAAATTCCAATAAAAAGTGGAATAGTAATCCAAAATATCGATTAAAATGAAGAACGAACGAAGAACACAAAAAACGTTGTTGATGGACAAATTTAAAACCATCGTAGTTTAATTGTTGTTGATGGACAAGTTTAAAACCATCGCGTATAAGTTAGTTGTGTATTGCTTGGTTAGGAACGGTAGAAACGTTCATGAAGAATGGATTAAAACTTAGCTATAACGAAGTTATGGCGAAAATTTCTTAAAAGACGAACGAGAATTAGAAAGTTAGTAAATGAACCCGAACGTGTAGGGTTTCATAAGAAAGTAAGAAAACATAGAAAATGTGAGTCGTGGACTCAAGAACGAGTGAGTTCCGAGTCCAGATGATCGAATTACGGACGGTCAAACAAAGAGCGTTAAAAGTATAAAAATGAACGAAGGGTGAAGATCAAACCAATAGAGTGGCACGTTAACGGATTCAGAACGAAGTTCTGTCTGAGGGGTATTGAAGTACTTAAGATAAGGAAGAGTCGTTTCGAGTTATAACGAAGGAGTTATGAGATCGGGAAGTAAGCATCTCAAATTTTATTTAACACTTAGAGAATTTTTCTAGGGTTTAGGCTCGGCGCTGCAGCGCCAGCTGAGCCTTGGGAGGTGGCGCCACAGTGCGAGCTCAGCCATAAACTTTTGGAGAGTGGCGCCGCAACGCGAGAGATAAAGAAGGGAGTGGCGCCCATGATGCGGTGTTGGGAAAAAGCCGAGATGGGTTTTAACCGCTCGACTTGGGGGAAATGTAAGGGAAGATAAAGAATATAATATTCAACTAATGTAACACTTAATCAAGTAATGTAAACCTTTATTGAAGGTTGATCGTGAAGATTAAACAAGATTAAATGACAATAATATAAACGCGGGTTACGTAACCGATATCCGGGGACCGTAGTCGGGATGAACGAACGTGAGGGATTTCTATGGTTGTGATTCCTTAGACGTTGAGTGACGAGGGTAATGAATAACATTTCGATGTTATGTCATAATAATGAGAGATAAGTGTAAAGCGTATAGACACTGTGAATGCAACGTTGTTGCGAGGAACGATCGGTCTTAGCATACAACGATTGGTATGGCTTCGACACAAAGAACGAGTATTGAACATGGGGTTCATGTAATGGATAACAAAAGTATTAAATAAGATATGAATTATCAAGAAAGACGTAATGAACGGTAATAAGATTAATGAAAGCCGAATGTGAGTCAAATAAGAATGTTGTGACGCCCCCAAAATTAGGTATACATCACCCATCTTGAGTCGCCAGATACATGGTACAGAATTCAAATACAACTTAATAATACAACTGTCGTGTACAATACGATAAAACATAAACTATGAGTTTGAATACAAATATTGTCTACTAGAGAGTATACAAACTCAAAAGGAGTCCTCATTACAATTATTATCACACTATTTCACAGAATAGTGAGGACTACTAATGCACCATCTAGGACCATCACTCTGTTCCCCGACTAGTCCTAGCTACGTTCTCATTTCCTAAAGAGAACAGTGAAAAAAAGGGTGAGCTCAACTAGCCCAGTAAGAAATATTATGACTAAGATAATGCAGAATAATTTATCGTTAGCCTTCAACATTGTTAAACTGATAAAATATTATAACTATCAAGTTTAACTGCAGCGGAACAAGCAATCCATTAGAAGAGTCAAGTAGAAAATAAAATCTACTATCTTTTATGATTTAAAAGGTTTTTTATCACTTTTATCGCTGGAACTCAGCATAATAAATAATCCACATCATCGAATCACCCATGCTCTACGGCCAAGGATATTCTTTAGTATCACGACCACAATTATCCATGCACTACGGGCCAAGAATATTTGTGTATTCATCAACGGTCCTGATCATGCCATAAAACAATTCATCTTTGCACCCTTGGCCGAAGAGAATCCATAGCCATAATCATACCAAAAACTATCCATCAATGTACTACGGGCCAATGAGGTCTTTTACCACATCATTTGTAACATTACGGTCATGATTACACCGCATAATCCCTGGCCATAATCATACCAAGTCCATCTATGCACTACAGGCCACATATGACTTTCAACATAATATAAACATGAGGATGATGACAATGATATAAGAATTCAATAAAACAAGTTCAAGAATTAATTTATCGAGGAACCAATAACATCCAAATTGTCAACATGATACTGCTTTGTAGAGTAAAATTCAAGAATGCTCAGAAGAATATTTCCATGAAAAGATATTGGATGAAACACAAATATCAAGGATATTCCACTAATTTCATGGAGTATAGATATCAAAATTTTAACCAACTGAGTATAATAAAGAATGGAATAACAAAAGAAATCATCATGCATGCGGTACTTCGCATAGACAGGTTATTCCAACAGAATAATAATTAACGGAACCGTGTCAAAGCGAAATTCACACGAAGCGGGATGTTCCAATGAGAATAATAAAGAATGGAATAACAACAAAATCACCATGCATGCGGTACTTAGCATGTATAAAGTTATTCCAATGAGAATAATAAAGATTTTAACCAGTCCCACAGAAAACACATGAGCGTGATATTCCAACAGAATAATAAAGAATGGAATAACAATAGAATTTCACCATGTATGCGGTACTTCACATAAACAGGTTATTCCAGCAGAATAATTAATAATGGAATAACAGAAGAATTTTACCAAGTATAGGGTAGACCGCGTATACAGGTTATTCCAACATAATAATAAAGAATGGAATAATAGAAGTTCTCTTCATGAATAAGGAAGAAAGAATACCCCTTATGAGTACAACAAATAATATTCCATACCTTAAGAAGAAGAGTACTAGATATATGAGTAATGAAGTAGTAGAATACTTTTCTTCTTTCTCTCTATAGTTTATCTCTCTAGAGTTTCAGTGAATTCGTAAGAAATAATAAAGGAATGAACTTCTATTTATAGAAAAATAGACTGCATAGTAACTAACTCATGAACGGTCCAGATTGATGTACTTTAATCTGACGGTCCATATTTAAAGCAAAATCTTTTAAATAAAATATAATATATTCTATTTATAATGTAATAAAACGAATAACTTTATAAAAGATTTTACTATGCAAACACTATGCAGGCACTATGCAAACACTATGCATAATAAAATATAATATATTCTAATTATTGTCTAATAAAACAGATAACTTTATAAAAATATTTTGTTTTATATAAAAAGATTTTACTATGCAAAACACTATGCAAACACTATGCAACACTATTCATAATAAAATATAATATATTCTATTTATAGAATAACTTTATAAAAGTATTCTGTTTTATTACATTAATAATACCAATAACACAAAAATGAGTGACTTATCACGTAAGCATCAATAATCAATAATATGTGCTACTATGCAACCACGCCAGACATCGCGTGCTTTTACTACCGAGTTGTTCAACAGTATTAACGGTAAAACTTCCGCCGTTATTTTCATAAAATATTTTTGTCATTTTCTCAATCAGACAATAATTTCATTGTGGGGTCCACCAATGATTGTGCCGTTGCACGAATATTCCCTGATAAAATATTCCCCGACCAATCGAATATAATATGACAACTTGCATACTTTGCAAAATTTATAAATACTACCCACAACTATAACATTATCTCAAATCCACACCATAATATAAAAATTTTTTTTGATAAAATTAAATCTTTATTCATAAAATCTGGGGTCTCACAATCTCCCTCCTTATGAAATTTCGCCCTCAAAATTTACGTACGTACCTGGTATGTCGAAGAGGTGAAAATACCTTGACTTCATTTCAGATTCTAATTCTTGAGGTATAACCTTTGAGTGTTGAATACGATCCTTCTTATACAAGATGTTAACACGTATCTCCTCATACGTTAAATCTTCTGCTATCTCGTCCGGTTCTAAATTAATAATGTGGTTCGGGTCGTCCACATATTTACGTAACCTCGATACGTAAAAAAAACGTTATGAACACGCGACATACTTAGCGGTAAAACGAGTCTATAGGCCACAGTTCCTACTCGATCAAGGATTTCAAATGGGCTAATAAAATCAAGGGTTGAGATTTCCTCTCTTCATCGATTCTTGCTTCTAGAATAACGCCCTCTTGAACCTTCTTCTTCACATTCATCAGCTACGGGTGTGTAGCTTGAGCGACTTTAACTTTATCGATTAAAGTCGATTCTACTCGTATATTCGTTATCTTCACGTGGGTCCCTAGAGTTTTTAACTCTATCTTCATCACTTGTAAGTTATACGAAATGAGTCTTTGTGTTAACAACATCGCACTCGTAAATGCATCCGATCTTCTACTCGACACGTCAGCTACCACATTCGTTTTCCCACAATGGTATTGAACGGTACGATCGTAATCTTCAACAGCTCGAGTCAACATCTTTGGCACGTTATACGTTCACTTTAGTTGAAGAAATATTTGAGGGTTTTAGAAATGGATTTTGTACTGGGGTCAATACAAAATTCGATTTCATGCTCTAGGGGTAGGCTAAGAAGTCTTCAAGAATACGTAAGGAAATTTATTAAAAATAGAAATATCATTCAAAACTGTGACCCTCATCCAAGACTTGGATAGTACGTCACATTGATACCTATCAACTTGCCATCGTCATTCACGACGTCGCCTACAAAAAGTCTGCCTTCGGTGCATTCCACACAAGGAAGTTAACAACGAAAGGACCGGGGCTCTTTACTTATGGCTTGATATGATAATGATTGACTTTAGTGGTTTGGTTGCTTGAACTCACATAACAGGTTGGTTAAGAATATGAACGCTAACAACCTTACGAAAAGCATGATGAGTAGTTAACCAATCAATTCCTAAAATCGCATCAAAACAAGTATTTTCAAAGAGACGAGATCGACACGTAACGTGAAAGTGTTGATTTGAACAAGACTTAAAAATAGTGGAGGTAACGAAGGTTTCTCCCAACAGATATATCAAAGTCTAACTTCTCCAGAGTTAACTTCAAACATTGAATACAACTAGATAAAATAAAAGAGTAAGTAGAACTGGTATCTAATAAGGTATAAACTTCGCAAGAGTTTATCATTAACTTACCCGTAATAACTTCGTTCGGGTTCCTCGACAAACGCTCTCATTTAAACTACTGGATTTGACTTTGCTATAGGGTACATTCCACCCTTAAGTGCTTCTTCCCATTCCTGATCCATGATTTGAATCATTATTCTTCGATCCATATCGAATTGGGGTTGACCGCTATGCACAGGGTAATTCTGAATTCGATGTTGGATTCTCCCAATTGTTTTCCAAAAAGAAAAATCCATTTCATCTATTTTGCCTTTATTGGATCGGACGTCTTTTTCTACAATATCTACACGTCGTGCGGCTTTTACCCATGCGTCATCTATTCTCCTTCGTTCATTTGTTTCTGCTTTCATCAGAACTTTGATCATAACATTCTCAGATTCCAACTCTAATATCTTATACTCTGCCAAAGAGTGCTTCTGGTCAAGCATCGCACATCGGGTAACACAATTTTGAATGGTTGCATCTCTTTACTCCACGACCGCCCGCCGTTCTTCAGCCTGCTCTTCTAACTCATGAATACGATTTTGTAATGCTAAATTTTGATCATAAAATTCTTCTAATAAATTCTCCTCTTCTTTCTCTTCTTCCTCACTCTCAGCTGATACCTCTGCAACTAGCTCAAGTGCAACTATTAGTTATTTACGCACCACGTAGATATCTCTAATTTCTTCTTCGTCTAACATCACATTAACCTGGTTAGTGATTAAAGGTGTCTCAATGGTCTCATGTGCTTCATTGTTTATCTCAACATTTTCGGATGCTATTTGCAAATACTGCCACAAAACAAAGGTTAATTGACATGTAACACATTATCCATATACTCTGACCGACCAATTAAATACCAAATAAACTTAGGTAGGTCATACTAGTGAAGGAATTCCCCGTCTCTCCCCTCCTAGTTCTATTCTCACATCCTAGCTAGGGATCATATCCCTAAGCTTTCGTATAATAAAGAATGGAATAACAAAAGAAATCATCATGCATGCGGTATTGCGATGTGACAAAGTTATTTCAACGAGAATAATAATTAACGGAACCGGTCGTCAAAGAAATTCACACACCGGCTGCGGATGTTCCAATGAATAATAAAGAAAGGAATAACAATGAGATATCTCCATGGATGCGGTACTTCACATGCAGGTTATTCCAATAGAATAATAAAGATTTAAACCGGTCCCAAGAAAAACGCATGCATGTGATATTCCAATGTAATAATAAAGATTTTAACCGGTCCCACAGAAAAGCGCATGCATGGATATTCCAAATGTAATAATAAAGAATGGAATAACAATAGAATTTCACCATGTATGCGGTATTTGAGATGATGTGTTATTCCAAAGCAGAGTAATAAATAATGGAATAATGTAAGAATTTCACCAAGTATAGGGTAGACCGCGTATATAGGTTATTCCAACAGAATAATAAAGAATGGAATAACAGAAGTTCTCTTCATGAATAAGGAAGAAAGAATACCCCTTATGAGTACAACAAATAATATTCCCTACCTTAAGAAGAAGAGTACTGGATATATGAGTAGTGAAGTAGCAGAATACTTTTCTTCTTTCTCTCTATAGTTTATCTCTCTGGAGTTTCAGTGAATTCGTAAGAAATAATGAAGGAATGAGCTTCTATTTATAGAAAAATGGACTGCATAGTAACTAACTCATGAACTGTCCAGATTGATTTACTTTAATCTGACGGTCCATATTTAAAGCAAAATCTTTTAAATAAAATATAATATATTATATTTATAATCTAATAAAACGAATAACTTTATAAAAGATTTTACTATGCAAACACTATGCAGGTACTATGCAAACATTATGCATAATAAAATATAATATATTCTAATTATTGTCTAATAAAACTAGATAACTTTATAAAAGTATTTTGTTTTATATAAAAAGATTTTACTATGCAAAACACTATGCAAACACTATGCAACACTATGCATAATAAAATATAATATATTCTATTTATAGAATAACTTTATAAAAGTATTCTGCTTTTATTACATTAATAATACTAATAACACAAAAATGAGTGACTTATCACGTAAGCATCAATAATCAATCTGCGCAGTGCTACTATGCAACCACGCCAGACATCGTATTTTTTACTACTACCGAGTAGTTCAACAGTATTAACGGTAAAACTTCCGTCGTTATTTTCATAAAATATTTTTGTCGTTTTCTCAATCAGATAATAATTCCGTTGTGGGGTCCACCAATGATTGTGCCGTTGCACGAGTATTCCCTGATAAAATATTCCCTGACCAATCGAATATAATATGACAACTTGCATACTTTGCAAAATTTATAAATAATACCCACAACTATAACATTATCTCAAATCCACACCATAATAAAAAAATATTTCGAGAAAATTAAATCTTTATTCATAAAATATGGGGTCTCACAAATGTAAATCATCAAAGATGATGAACGTATGAGTAAGACATCTTTGTATGTCATAAAGTCGTAAACTGGTAAAGGAAGTTAGTCGCGTAAACTTATATTGCAAGAATGCGAATCATAAGAAGTAAAGTTAAGTAAACCCATGCGTAAGTTCAATATATGACTAATTGGTGTTTATGTTTTCTCCTTATGTGTTATATAGGAATTGAAATAAGCAGTTCAGTGTAAGCTGTAGCTGGGCGTAAGGCAAGTTTCCTAACTTCATTCATATTCTAATGAATGCTAGTTTCTTAAACTTCTCAGATGTTGAACTTGAGAAGTTCTGTCTATGTGCGAATGTGCAATATTTGTACAATGTGGTAAAACGTATGAGGCCTTGAGCCACAATTTGAACACTTCGGTGTTTCTATGATATGCATTGTTCTGTGATTGAGCTGTTCAATACAAGTATGTTCTGTTTATACATGAACCGTTATTGTTAAGTCTGTGCTAATTATTCTAGCCAGATAGAATGTGTATGAAAAAGATAGAAGAATGAAAGTATTTCAAAGTAAAAGTGGTTGATGTTTTAAGATGATAGGAATCGAGACTATTCCTATTATTTAAGCTGCTTCATAACCTTTGTTCGGTTATAGATGTTCTAAAGAAATGTTTTAATTCTGAAGTTGTTTGTTCAACTGTTTTGACTTGCTGGGCAATTGAATGCTCACACTTGTTTTAAATGAAAAACAATTTTCAGCAAACAAGGTTAGAAGAACTTAAGGATCCCGTAAAGATCAAGCTGACGGTATCCAGATGAAGTTCCTTTCAGAAGGTGAATGAGCGAGAAGATCAAGTGAAGACTTGTAATGTAAAAAGATGAAATTGAATTATAGACTAGTTTAATGAATTATTATGTATCCTTTGTGGCGGATAAAAGTCACTCTTGTAAGATGAAATGAATAAAGTATTTATTAATATTTGTAATGAAAAAGGTTATAAGGTTTCGAGAACTTGGGATTTGAGAGTGTATGTTGTTATATTTCGGTATATAATGATGTACGTTGGATGAAGGATGTATTCGTGACGTACAGAATCCGGGTGTGAAGATAGACCGGATTTCGGGGCGTTACATACTTGAATATTCATTCATGTATATATCATAATCAAATCATATGTAAATAGGAATATCATTCACATGCTTATTCCTGACAATCTCCCCTATTTGATTATGAAAAAAATAATAAGTGCACATGCATGTTATGAATGAATCTTATATACAGTGAGCAACTATATTTCTAAAACGGATAATCATGAATGTCATTTATAATGATGTGGAATTTAATACATTGATATTTTACATCCTGGATCCAGAACATACCTAACTAGTTAGAGATGTACCTCTTTGGCTCAATGTATGTTTCCAGGATGTTTGTTGATCAGCTAATCGTTTGTTTGATCTTCTTGTTCCTGCTCCCCCTGACATGATGACTTTCTGTCTTTGCTCTTCTCCCCTTCAGACTCATGATCTTCTTTCTTAATTTGTTCCCCCTTAAACTCTGCGATCATATGATCATCATCTTCCGACTCCCCCTCACATGATGACTCTACTACTTCTTCAGTTCTTTTCTTCTTTGACTTCTTCTTAACTTTCCTTCTACTGTCCTTACCCTTTCTTGAATGCCTCTTGCTCTTCATATTTCTATTCCTCTTTTTCTCCCCCTTTTTGTCATTAATCACTTGGGAGAGCTGCTCCATGTTAGACATTAGTTGTTCCATCAGGTAGGAGGAGTTAGTAACTTCAAACTTGAGTTCCTGTTGGCTTAGCTCAAGTTGCACTGAGAAAGAATGATTAATGTTGTCAATCTTGTGAGATAGTGCTTGGAGTTGTTCTTCATTTTCCTTCTGCGCTCGTAGTGCTTCTACCTTCTGATCATGTATGGCCTTCAGATAGATGTGATCTCTCACTTTGATTTTGAGAGATACATCAGCCATGGTAGCTGTTGTCAGCATCATCTTTGATTCTTCATTGATCAGAGATATCTTCTTGACCAATTGATCAGAATTCTTCAACAGCTCCTGCTCCATAGGACTTTGGTCATCTGGTTGGGCTACCTCTTGTTGAGCATCAGATTGGACTCTACGATTTTCATCCTTGGACAGGTTTTCAAACGTTTTGAGAATCTGAACAATCATTGAGTACCAATTGCTATTTGAGGATGAAGGAATGTCGGTTAATAGTACGTGCTTGAGCAGATGGAACCTTTTCACTTTGGACTTAGATACCTCCAGTATTAGAGTGAACAAACTCTATGATTATTTCCTTAGTCATGATCCTTCTTCCTTCAGAGTCCACTCTACGATCATAGGGGATATAGTGGTTGCCAGCATGTTTATAAACTATGTAGTGAGGCTGGTCTTTGATCATCATTGTAGCAAAACTCTTCACCCTTGGGAAGTTTTGTGCCACCAGCTCCATGCTTGGAAAATGAGAGTAGCACCAGCAGCTGAAGTAACTTCCATCTCTTTCAGTATGTGCCTTTAGCCAAGACATCCATTGGAAAAACCATCTCATAAGCAGATTATCAGGATTATAGAGGATGGTTGTGCAGTCTAGTTCCATGTTGTTCTAGTTTTTAAACACCTCAAACGCAGTCATCCTCACTATCTTGAGCTATTCATTTCCATAATTTACCCATCTTTCGGGAGGTGCCTCTGGTAGTTCATTTGAGACTTCCACCACTATTCTTCTGTTAATCCTTGCGGGAGAGAGAACTGGATAGTCTTCTTATTCTTCTGATTCCTGAGGTGCGGAATCAGAATCTTTTTCCATCTCTTCTCTTTTGTAGCCTGAACCATTCTCATCATTTCCATCAATGAATCCTTCTTGCTGCATTTCATTTTCAGAGCTTTCTTCAGCAAGATCTTCCTCTAATTCATCTTCTTCACCACTGGTTCCATCTTCAGCACTTTCTTCCTTTGATATAAACTCATCATCACTTAGTTCTGACAGTATTGGAGTGATCACTTCTCTTTTTGGAGGTAAATTTGGCTTGTAGTCTGTAGCTCTTCCTTCTCCTTGGAGGTTCAAATGGAGAGAGTCGACTCTTCTTCCTCTTCGCACTCAAGTCTTTGGATCATCGTATCGAACTTTCTTGAGGTTCAAAGATTGACAAAGCGATCCTTCTTCTTTGGACTCATCACTTTTTGAGCCATCATGTGGGCTTTTAGGATTTGAAAGGGTATGTTCTTCTTCTTCAGAAACAACATCATTTGTCCCATCATCTGGACTTGTTGGAGCATTTGCACTTGGGGATGGAGTTGGTTCAGCTTGTACCTTTTCTTCATCATCAGAGTGAATGTTCTGAGAGTTAGCCACCGGGCTTGAGCATTCTTCTTCATCAGCAGATGCTGCATTTTCTTCCATTAATCCAGCTTCACCTTCATTGCTGGATTTGGTCTGTGGGGACTCATCCCTGTGACTATCAGATGCCTTCTCTTCTTCTGACACTACTTCCTCTTCTTTGTTTGATGGCCTTGCTTGGGAAGCTGAGGTTGATTTGTTTACCACCTTAGCTTTCTTGCTAGATGACCCTTGAAGTAATCCGTTGCTTCTCCTCTTTGTGGTCTCTGCAGTTAAGACCTTTTCATCTTCAATTTTGTCTTCTTTGGATAGACTTCTTGGAGGAGCCTCAGTTTTCCTCACAACTTTGAATTTCTTTCTGGCTGGTGTGGTTGTTGATAGTACAAAGTCATCAGACTTAGAGCTTTCTACCTCTTTTACATTCCTCTTCTTTGCAGAGGCCTTGCTGTTGCTCCCAGTTGTCAGTCTTCTGTTTTCCTTGGGGTTTTTCTTCTAATTTACAAATAGTTGTGGAGACATTACTTTGTGAACGTTCAGAGGTTCTCCCTCATCATCCTTGATCTTGCCTCCCAGCTTCTTCTTCATCACAATTCTAAGTAGTCTTCTATGAAACACTTTTGTAAGTGGTTTTTCTGTAGACTTCTTCACTTCAGCCTTTTCTACCCATTTGGAGATCTGATCAAATAGGATAACTCCAAAGTTGATTCATTTCTTCAGAACTATAGCAGACATGATTTTCAACTGTTGATCAAGCACCGTGTCGTGTACAGTGTCCTTGCATAGTATGCATTTTCCCACTATTTCAGCAACGAGCTCGAATTCCTCAGGGAACTCCTTTTTCTTCATATTCTTTAGACTGGGGTTTTTTTTATACCCCATAATCTCCTTTGTTTGCTCAGTGTTGATCTCATCAAGGTTTCTCAATCCTAGGTCAGGCAAACCTAAACATTGATTTATATCAGATGATTTCTGCTTAAGAGATTGACCTTTAACTTTGGTTGAAAGGGTTCCGACATTTATAGATGCATTTGAGTAGAATTCCTTGACCAGTTCAGTGTATACTCGAGTGCTAGCCTCAAGACATTCTGAGAATCCAGCTTTATTCACAAGTTCGAGAATGTCTCTGAACTTCTTTTCAAAATTTTCAACGTCTTGGTTCCGAGCTGAATGCCCATGATTACTCGCCAGTCTTCTATTTGAATAGTTCGAGGAATATGGGTATTTGATTCAGAGGGGTTTATGAGAGATGGTTGATTGTGATTTGGACAAGGCTCTAGAGGGTTAATTGATTTTTGGCTTTTGAGAGGGTTCTAGGGTTTAAAAATGGGAGGGAGAGAGGTTCGATAGCTTATGATAACTTTTTGCTAATTTGAATTTTCCTTTATAGCAGTTCCTTTTAACTCTGCATAAGCAGTGATGTGTCAACCAACCATTGGTTGCACGATACCTAGTAATGAGATGTAACTCCTCCATTAACTCTTCAGTTTAATATCTCTTTTCAAAACAAAAAGGTTTCAATGAAGTGGATTGACCGTTGACTATTTTGATTTGTAGAGTAGCATGATAAGGCAGTTATGGTCTCTACATTTTCCTTTGTTGACTCAACGATCATCTTTTAAGAGATGCTGCAGTGGATGGTTATGACATTGATCCTTATCTTGATGCTGCATAGCTTGATCACTGATGTACTCCATGAGGGCTTGGGCATTCTTATTTAACAAGACATCTTTCCAACCAGCATTCGAACTTATTTTTTCATGATCTAAATGGTTGGGCAAATATCCAGTTCATCCGAGCTTCTCATTAGCTAGGGATTCCTCTGGTAGGGCTACGATCGTCGAGTCTGCTTTTAAGATCGTTGAGGTTGCTCTACGATCATGGAGTTCTCTTCAACCTCAACTCTACGAATGTTGACTGACTTGGTCCTTGAGATGAACTTTACTTAGCATTCCTTCTAGGTCAAGGTAGCTCAAGAACGACCAACCTCTTAGAGTGAACTAAGGGTCAGGTTTGTCCCTGAGGCGCTTTCCAGATGAACTACTTTAGAAGTGGTTTGCACTGATATCTCATTTGACCTTTTCTACTGGGGAGGACCTCTATCAACTTCAGGCAACTGCATTTGCTGTGATCGTGGTGTCCTCTTATTCTTACACTACGATCAGATGTTTGATCGTGTGCACTCCACGATTTTGGGTTGGGTGGCTGAAAGGTTATCAGTAGTACGTTTTGAGACATTCTTACTGACTATCGGTCTTTATTTGGTTCATCAACCACAAAGCTTTGGGACTCTATAGTTGTTACACTGCTTCATAGTATAACTCAGTGTTGTTGTTTCTTAACAAGTCACTGCTTCCCCATGTTCATATTATCTTCTCAGCGAGGGGTGACTTAATTTTCTTTGTGTGCATTAGGAGACATCCTTGCATGCTTCTTTCTGACTAGAAATAACACCGTCAGTCAAATCAGTTTTCATCGAGGACATGGCTATCTCCAGGACTGATCATTATACGATCATTTGTCAGCACTCCGAACATAGTCTTCTCTGTCAGCATGTACTCGTTAAGTTCTGCTCCCGTAATGAG
This sequence comes from Panax quinquefolius, assembly GCA_020205615.1. Lineage (NCBI taxonomy): Eukaryota > Viridiplantae > Streptophyta > Magnoliopsida > Apiales > Araliaceae > Panax > Panax quinquefolius. The sequence continues at coordinate 43,720,224 of CM035167.1, read as the reverse complement.
CTCTTCATGTTTAATGCTCAATGATCCTCTGTGATCAGCTTCCTTGAGGATTCTTCTCATATGTCATGCTTTGCATGATTGAGCATCTAAGACCCTCTCCATCTTTGGTTGATTGGTCTGCTTCCATATAAGTGTCAGCAGCCAAGTGAGCTTCATTTGGATTAGCTCAGCAGGTCTTCAAGGACAGGCTTTGTCATTTAGGAATTTTATCAGAATCATTTCTGAACAGTCTTAAGCCTTCTGCTGGTTGAATCTTTCTTAGACTGAAGTCTTCTGCTTCAGCATTCCTTAGTGTGGTCAGATAGACCACATACCTGCAGGTTAGATACATTTCTATTTTTGGTACCCACAATTAAATGGGTCCTGAAAGGTTAGTTCCAAAACCCCTGTTCCTCATATATTTGGATAGTCATCACATTTATCACCAATAGTCATATTTATGCATCTAACTAATTTAGATAATACATTTAGAGATGCATGATGGTGAGTGTGTGTAGGATTTGTCATTTTATAACACACTCTTTTTCTTTGATGGTTTCATCATTTGTTGGGTTATGTTCACATGATTTAAGTGTTCATAGAGTGAGAATCAACTCTATGATTTATGTGTATCTAGTTGATTTATGGAGGTGATCAACTCTACGATTTATGTGTATCTTGTAGAACTGATCATACTTTGTGTGTTATCAAACACTTAGAACATAGGTTTGTACATACATACTAACCCATCAGCAAAGATTACTTCATATAAATTGGATTTAACCTATGATAAACTTATGACCTATTTCAGATTTCTTTCATGATGTCGTCTTCATCCTAAAATATGGATGGAGAGAAAGTCTGTAAGCATTAGAGTATGCACCTTTAGTGTGCTTTCTCTCTTCACCTTTTTGGGTAGATTATGATTTCTTGAAAGAGTACTGTTATAGTTCATAAGGAGGTGTTGCATGATGTATACAATTATCTTAGTGAGGAATCGTACCTATAACGACCCCAAAATTCATATAATTTAATTCTCGACTTTGGTCGTTAATAATACATTCAACCTCTAATTTTACATCATTAAACGATAATACAACCATTGAAATTTGCGGAATAATTAAAATTTTCTATTACAATTTATCCTCGTTCCCAAAACCTTCAACCTTTACATCTAAATATCTCAGAATCATTTTAATACTACAATTGTTTACATTCGCAAAACAATATTACAATTCAACATTTATACATTATTCGAAACCTTAAGCATGGTTCAAATAATAATAACACAACGAAAGTATATAAATCTTCAAGTATCACATCTGATTCATGTCTTTCAAGTAACACATAACTTTACCTTGAATCTTAAACCTGCAAAAGTGGTTATTTATAAGGTTGAGCTCGACAGCCCAACAAATTTAACATTCTATCATGTTTCACATAGCACACAATTCATGCATTCTACATTTCTAATTTATCGAGTTACATTATACAACATGCATGTGCTATCACATATCACATATAAATTGAGTTCCATAACCCAATTAACTTTGTCATATTTTGACTTTAACAATTCATAAAGCATGGTATGTAACTCACCACATAATCACATTTAATCCACAAACATAATAGAACGAAAAAACTTGCCTTGGATGTTGTTTAATGTTTATAACTTATCTGCGTTGTGATGATCCTACACAAATTGAGGATACATACATGTACATATTAGTTTCACATACAAATTCACGTACTCAATGTAAACTAATTTTATTTAACTATAATAATTTGTTCTTGTCTTAAAACCATTCCATGTTTCTTTAGAAACTTTTGTCCGTTATTATAACCTTTTTACGCCCAAAAAGGTTCTCTCATTGATTTAGTATGTAAATACTTAACGTATCAAAACATAAACTATTTATATCCCCTTCGTTTTACATTACTAGGTTCAATATAATTTCAAATGGATTTACGCATTTCATTATGTTACATATACGTTTTACATATTATTTTCCGAATTACGCTCGCATAGTTATGAAAACTTATATTTACATTACATTTCTATCGTTTTCTTTACATTTAAAGTGAGTTTTCGCAATATATAAGCATTATATAATATCTATACATCACTCTCGGTGTTTTGTTACATGTTAAACAGCCACAAAACCACCCAAAAGCGTTACGGAAAAATCGCATCGTTTAATGAAATTTCATGGTCGTTGCTTATCTCTACTTTGCTCCACAAGGCAAAGCAATTCACCTTTGACACCCACTTCGCGGCTTAATAACTTGCAATCTAGTTATCTAATCGTAAGGCATTTTTTAGTATGTTTTTCATGGCATATAAGACTATTTTTAAGAAATACTAACCTCTCATTTCGGGTTTGCTAAGTAGTCCAAAACGTGTGCCAAAAATTGACGTTCATAGCAGTCTTCAATTTTTTTTCCCAGCTTTACCCTCTCTCGCTAAAATAGTCATAACTAATTCGTTTCAAAACATTTTTGAGTGATTCTTGAGCCCACACGAAGCTAACTTCCAAGGCTACAACTTTCATTCTTTGACCATTTCCAAATTCAAAACACAGAATTCCGGAAAATTCGTTCAAGGTGACTGCCCCGAGTTGGTTAGACAGTTTTGACGCAACTACTTTGAATGGTCATAACTCTTTGCTCCGAAATCGGAATTAGTCCGTTCTGGAGTCTATGGAAAGCTAATTCAGTGTACTATAACATACCAAAAGCCCAGAAGTTTGTGAAACATTAACTGATCGAAACAGTGTCCCGAATAGCACGTCCCGCTGCTGACTTTCAGTTTGACAAATTCGACACATTTCTTTCCAATCACCGTAACTCCTTCATCTGAGGTCGGAATGAGGTCATTCCAAAGCCTATGGCTTCCTAACTCAGTGCACTACAAATATCCAGAAACTCGGAATTTTTCAGGCAACATAGCTATTCCAGAATTTGACACTATAGTCACTGTTCATTAAGTTTTTATTTCTAGACATGGTTTACTAAAATCTTCACCACGGATTCATTTTAACTCCGTTTTGGTTCATTCAATTTAGGAAATCTTCAGAACTTAGAGGGATATAACATAAAATCATCAAATTAAGCTTTTAGACATAAATCAAAAGCACAAATGGTCTTCAAGCTCAGTCCCAAAAACTGCCCAACAAGGTTCTTTGTAAATCTTTTATTTTGTGAGTTTTGGTTACACTTGGATGATGTTAAGGCTTCATATCTCTAATTACAATCATTATAACTCATTTACATAATCAATTACAAGCCAAAATAAACATAGTAAACTAACTAGTTTTCTAACAAAACTAGCTAAACTTCCAAAATACAAACTTTAGCTAACAAACTAAATACATTATTTAAAATAATAACATTGCCAAAAATTAAATAAGAAACATACCCGAAAATATGAATTTCACAAACTGAATACGTACTCGACCAAAATTTAACTACGAAGATCTTTATAAAAAGTTCTCCCACAACAAAGCCTTTCTCAAAATTGGAGGCCTTATTGTTGGTGAATGAAACAAAGGATCAAGCCCTTCTATTTATGGGTTTAACAAAGGGTAAAGTTCTCAATTTAGTTGATGTGGGACTTGGTTTATACTAATTCTAATTTGTTTATACTAATTTTTTCTATTTTCAACATATTGAGTGTATTCATTCATCACGAATTCGTTTTTTAACCAATTCGATCCGTTCAAGTTACGTTGTTTTCGTTTTATAGAGGAGAACAACAATCATCCATCAATTTAAAGTTTCCATCATGAATTCATCATCAACTTTAGTCCCAAAGTACACCAAAACACACATTACAATTAAAACCCAAATTCCTCTTCTTTACTATAAATACATGAATTTGATTTCCGAAAATTTGTTTCTAGATGACCACTATCAAATTATAAATATCTAATAACATATATAACATCGTAACCCACAAATTCATTAACCAAAACTCTAATTTTAAAAGAAACTCAAGAACACATAAACTAGAAATATAAACTAGATTATGTACCTTTAATTCCTTAAGAAATAAAATTAACCTTATCAAGAAAATTATAATTTTTATTCAACCATTATAATCATAACATTATTTAACAAATTCTCACTCCTCTATTTAATTAAATTAGAATATCATAATTATACTAAGCGTAATAAAATACGTATAAATCTCATCTATTTTATCACACTTAAATAAACTATCCCATAACATTTTTCATCAAATATTTATTTAATATCATAAATATTCAATTTATTCCATAAAGTTTCCAACTAAAATATTTAATGTATTTAATAAATATTTTACTCGCATTATACTAATATTTACATTTTCATGCAATATATTACCTTCTCACTTTATAAAATCAATTATACTTGTATTAATTCACTATTTTAATTAAGTGAATTATTCACACTATTTATGAAACTTAACTCATAATAATTTCCATTGCCCACAAGGCATAATAATTATAATTATATCATCTCATAACATAATTTCAACTTAATTAAATTAACTAATACTATTTAATTTCTTTAATAGTTTAATTAACTATTAAATTTCACATTCTCCAACATATGAATATATAATTCTCTTCACACCAAATCATACAATTCAAAATATATACACCTCATAATAAGAATTTTAATTATTAAATTCTTATTTTAATAACTTATGAAAATTTTGGTTGTCACATCCTTCCCTCCTTATAAGGATTTCGTCCTCGGAATCAAAGAAACCTCTCTTACTCGGTTTTCACCAAATCTCTTTTCAAAATTTACTCGGAATATTACATTCACCCTTTCTTCTAAGAATTTTGTCCTCGAAATTTTATCTATTAATCTTTATTCATTCAATCTATCAAAATAGATTTTATGTTAATACTTTATCCAGTCATTGGGTTCTATAACCACTTTCTTTCCACAAAGATCTTTCTACAATTATTAACTTTTATATTAAAAGTTTTACATTATTCTTTGATAACTCATCTCCTTCTCATTTCAAAATTTCTTTTCTTACTTATTCAACATATCCATCATTCAGTGTCGCATTTTATGACTTACTTCTTTCTAAGGAATATCATCCTTACCACATTCGCCTTTTAGAATAGAAATAATCTTCCACAATTGCTCAATAACTTGGAAGTAGTATGAATAACTCAAGAATTTAAAAGATTCCAAATCATGTTGAGGGTCATAAGACCTTAAACTACGTCCACGGTTATAAGTACTATTTCAACTTAAACCTTAACAGTCATTAGACTATAGGGACTCCTGTACTTAGGGTGTTAAGCCCTTCGTACGATGTATTGTGCACAAACATTTAAACGCTATGTGTATGTCCATAGTTATAAGTAATCTTTCAACTTAAACTTTAACAGTCATAAGACTATAGGGACTCCTCATACTTAGGGGGATCAACCCTTCGTACAATGTATTGTGCACAAACATCTAAACGCCTCCGCATAATCTCCTATAAAAGGGTTATTCATCTCAGCTTTTCAACATCTGAATCCGCACCAAAATAATTTGGTTTGGCATAGTTTGACAAAGAACGCTTGAATTCCATGAACTTCTTTCAATATTCGTCTAGCTAAATCAAATAGCATAGACTTCTACAACAATTCAGACATCAATCAAAATATACATATACATATATATATTCTCATATCTTAAAGAAATCTCAAAAATCTTTTTATGACGTCATGATGCCGCACTGTATTTACAGTCCATTTGAGGATTCCGTCATTTGGTGATTTTATCATACTACATCATACCATAGTGGGCTGACGATCCTTAGATCACATCCAACACTAAGTAATACTGCATTGATGACTCCATCATTTTATCATCTCTTTTGGTGTTCCATGCATGCATTGATGATATAAAAAAAATACATTTTGATATATTTCAAATCATTTTTGTCTAGCCAAAACAATTAGCATAGACATACGAATAACGGTATTGTTTTTAAATCTCATTGGTTTCATCATTTGATCCAATATTTTTTTTAAGAAAATAGAAGTGCAAACATCAGCACGAAGTCAATAAATTTCGAAAGTCTAGCATAGCTAGTAGATTTAGAATATCCAAGTATCCATCAACTTCAATCTTTACTTCATTACTTCATTACTTAACCATTCTATCAATCTTCAAATTCATCAATGCTCTCTATACTATAACCGTTTTTGTAACGCCCCCAAAATAGGTATACGTCACCCATCTTGAGTCGCCGTATACATGGTACAAAATTCAAATATAACTTAATAATACATCTGTCGTATACATTATGACAAAAAATAAACTGTGAGTTTGAATACAAATATTGTCTACTAGAGAGTATACAAACTCAAAAGGAGTCCTCATTACAATTATTATTACACTATTTCATAGAATAGTGAGGACTACTAATGCTATCATCTGGACCGTCACTCCGTTCCCCGACTAGTCCCTGCTACGTTCTCATTTCCTGAAGAGAATAATGAAAGCAAAAGGGTGAGCTCAACTAGCCCAGTAAGAAATATTATGACTAAGATAATACAGAATAAATTATCATTAGCCTTCAACAGTGTTAAACTGATAAAATATAAGAAACATCAAGTTTAATCATAGGTGAACAAGCAATCCATTAGAAGAGTCAAGTAGAGAATAAAATCTACTATCTTCTATGATTTAAAAGGTTTTCATCACTTTTATCGTTGGGACTCAGCTTAATAAATAATCCACATCATCGAATCACCCCTGCACTACGACCAAGGATATTCTTTAGTATCACGACCACAAATTATCTATGCGCTACGGGGCAAGGACATTCGTGTATTCATTAATGGTCATGATCATGCCAACAACTGTCCATCAATGCACTACGGGCCAATGAGGACTTTTTCCACATCATTTATAACATTACGGTTATGATTACAATCAATAATCTCTCAAAATAATCATACCAAGTCCATCTATGCACTTATAGGCCATGTATTGACTTTCAACAAAATATAAACATGAGGATGATGACAATGATATAAGAATTCAATAAAACAAGTTCAAGAATTAATTTATCCAGGAACCAATAATGTCCAAATTGTCAACATGATACTGCTTTGTAGAGTAAAATTCAAGAATGCTTAGAAGAATATTTCTATGAAAAGATACTGGATGAAGCGCAAATATCAAGGATATTCCACTAATTTCATGGAGTATAGAAGTCAAAACTTTAACCAATTAAGTATAATAACGAATGGAATAACAAAAGAAATCACCATGCATGCGGTACTTCGCATAGACAAGTTATTCCAACATAATAATAAGTAATGAGAACCGTGTCAAAGTAAATTACACCGGCGGGATGTTCCAACGTAATAATAATAAAAATTTAAAACCAGTCCCAGCATAAAACGCATGCATGTGATATTCCAATGTAATAATAATAAAGATTTTAATCGGTCCCAGTAAACGCATGCATGTGGATATTCCAATGTAATAATAACGAATAAAATAATGTAAGAATTTCACCAAGTATAGGGTAGCCCGCGTATACAAGTTATTCCAACTGAATAATAAATAATGGAATAACAGAAGTTCTCTTCATGAATACAAAAGAAATAATACCCTTTACCGTAAAAGAAACTGAATATAAGAGTAGGGAAGTAGCATAATACTTTTCTATAGTTTCTCTACAATTTCTCTCTCTGGAGTTTCAGTGAATTCGTAAGAAATAATGAAGGAATGAGCTTCTATTTGTAGGAGAATGGAAAAGCACTGTGTAATGCAACAGTTATGCAATCGGATGAAAATTTCTTATAACTCACACACACCCAATTTGTCGATCAACCAACCAATAAGAATAAAGCAACATTATAATACATATATATAACCCACACACACAATTTGTCAATCAACCAACCAATAAGAATAAAGCAACATCATTTCCCCCACCATTTCCACTCACACACATCACTTTCACTCTTTCTTTTCTCCCACCACTCTCCACTCACACATATAATATTATATATATACACACACATTACATCTTATATATACAAACTCCCTCCCCTATACGTAACTCTCTCCAACCCCCATTTCCAAAATTAGTTTTTCAACACATATGGGCCCCACATGTGGCCCCCACTTGTAAATAATTTTCAACCGATTATTTTGAAAAATGGATAAATGGGGGTCCATAAAATAAGCAAAACTTCATAAAAATCACCTTAATAATTTTAACAACATTTATCACCTTTATTATAATTCACAATATTAATCGACTGCGTGTCGTTCCCGGAAAGAGGGGCTTTCCAATAAGGATTTCTCCTATATCACGTAGCAATTAGGTGACCAAACCTCTCCTTGATGTAACTTCTAGACATCGTTCATATTGCAAATAATAATATTAGTAACTTTGTCGTCTCAATTATTGATTTAATAATATATAAAATATTGACAATAATTGAATCAAATAACGTGAGATATTATGCAGCAATTACTGTAGCAATAATTGAACAAAACTAAGTGACTTCTCACGTAAGCATCAATAATCAATATCGTGTGCTACTGTGCAACTACGCGTATTACTGTACTTTTAACACCGGGTATTTCAACAGTTAATGGTAAACTTCCGCCGTTATTATCATAAAGTATTTTTGTCATTTTTTTAATCCGACAATAATTTCGTTGTGGGGTCCACTAATGATTGTTGTGTTGGTTATACGAATATTCCCCGTTAAAACGAATATTCCCGACCAATCGAATATTATATAACAACTTGCGTATTTTGCAAAATTTATAAATATTACCTACAACTATAACATTATATCAAATTTATTCCATAATATTAAAAATGATATTTATAGAAAATTCATTTTATTCAAAAGTTGGGGTCTTACAACCTCCCTTCTTATGAAATTTACGCCTTTGAAATTAAGGTACGTGCACTGTATATCGAAGAGGTAAGGATACCTTGACTTCATTTCAGATTCAAACTCCCAGGTCATTTCCTCAACATCGTGGTTTCTCCACAAAACTTTAACTTGATGTATAACCTTGGAGCGTAGAATATGTTCTTTCTTATCCAAGATTTGAACAGGAACCTCTTCATACGTCAAATATTTCGCTATTTCGTCCGGTTCTAACTCAATAATGTGGTTCGGGTCTTTCACATATTTACGTAACATGGATATGTGAAAAACGTTATGAACACGAGACATACTTGGCGGTAAAGCTAGTCTATAGGCCACAGTTCCTACTCGATCGAGGATTAAAAATGGGCCGATGAATCAAGCATTGAGCTTTCCTCTCTTTCCAAATCTCGTAACTCCTTTCCATGGAGAAACACGAAACAACACATGATCTCCTATATCGAATTTCACGTCCTTTCGATGAAGATCAGCATAACTCTTTTGTCGATCTTGTGAGGTTTTTATACGTTGCCGGATCGTTTGAATCTTCTCTGTAGTCATACGTACCAACTCCGGTCCCAACAACATTGCTTCTCCCACCTCATCCCAACATACTGGAGAACGACACTTTCTTCCATACAATGCCTCAAATGTAGCCATGCCAATACTTGCTTGATAATTGTTGTTGTAGGAAAACTCCACCAATGGTAAGAACTTATCCCAACTTCCCTTGAAGTCAAGGACACAGAGTCTTAATAAATCTTCAAGAGTTTGAATAGTCCTCTTCGATCGCCTGCCCGCATGCGAGGATGATATGCCGAGCTAAATCAGAATCATGCCCATAGCTTTCTGCAAACTAACCCAAAATCGCGAAGTGAATCTTGGGTCTCGATCAGAAACTATGGATACTGGCATACCATGCAGTCATACAATCTCGTTTATGTACATAAGAGCAAGACGTTCAAGTGTATAAGTTTCTCGTATCGGTAAGAAATGAGCAGACTTGGTCAATCTATCAACAATGACCCAAATCACATCTATACCTTGAGAAACCTTAGAAAGACCGGTAACGAAATCCATGGTAATGTGCTCCCACTTCCATTCTGGAATTTCAAGTGGTTGCAATGGACCTTTTGGTACTTGATGCTCCGCTTTAACTCGTTAACAAGTTAGATGCCTTGAGATAAACAAATATATCTCTCTCTCATATTGCTCCACCAAAATATATGACGAATATCATGATACAATTTGGTACTCCTGTGATGGATTGCAAATCGGTGTGTGTTGTGCGCCTCCATCATGATTTTATACTTTAAATCGTGGTCGTTTGGAACACAAAAATCCGGAGTTGACTCAAGTATTCCTTCTTCATCGATTCTTGCTTCCTAAGATAGCACCTTCTAGCACTTTCTTCCTCATACTCATCACCTCCAGTCTATAGCTTGAGCGACTTTTAACTTTATCAATTAAAGTCGATTTCTACTCATATATTCGCTATCATCACACGGGTCCTCAGAGTCTTTAACTCTATCTCCATCATTTGCAAGTCACACAAAATGGGCCTTTGTATTGACAATATCGCACTCGTACTTGCATATGATCTTCTACTCAATGCGTCAGCTACCAAGTTCGCTTTTCCAGGATGGTATTGGATGGTATGATCATAATCTTTCAACAGTTCAAGCCAACGTCGTTGTCGCATGGTGAGTTCCTTTTGAGTGAAGAAATATTTGAGGCTTTTATGATCCGTAAAGATCTCCTCTTTCTCCCCATACAAGTAATGCCTCCAAATTTAAGTGCAAAAACAACAGCTGCCAACTCTAGATCATGAGTAAAATAATTCCTCTCATATTCTTTGAGTTATCGCGAGGCATAGGTTATGACTTTCCCATGTTGCATGAGAACACATCTAACCCTTTGCCCGAAGCATCACTGTAGATGACAAATCCCTCCGAGCCAGATGGTATTGTCGAACAGTCTTAAATGAGTCTCCTCTTGAGTTCTTGAAAACTCTTCTCACATTCTTCGCTCCAACCAAACTTTGTATCTTTCCGAGTCAGCTGAGTTAATGGAGTAGCGATTCGAGAAAATCCTTCCACGAATCTCCGATAATAACCACTTAAACCGAGAAAGCTACGACTTCTATTCATCGATTTAGGTTGCTCCAAACTTTGAATAGCTTCAATCTTTGTCGGGTCAACAGATATTCCATGACTTGATACTACATGCCCAAGGAATGCTACTTCCTCAAGCCAGAACTCGTATTTCTTCAACTTGGCATAAAGCTTGTATTCACCAAGCTTTTGGAGTGTCAGCCTCAAGTGTTGCTCATGATCTTCACGGCTTTTGGAATAAATAAGGATGTCATCAATAAAGACGACCACAAAGTGATCCAAATATTTCTTGAATACTCGGTTCATCATGTCCATGAAGGCAGCAGGAGCATTAGTCAATCCAAAGGACATGACTAGGAATTCATAATGCCCGTACCGAGTTCTGAAAGCCGTCTTTGGAATGTCATCCATTCTAATCTTCAATTGGTGATATCTGGAACGAAGATCAATCTTTGAAAAGAATTTGGCTCCTTGCAACTGGTCAAACAAGTCATCAATACGTGGCAATGGGTAACTATTTTTGATGGTGACATGATTCAACTCCCGATAATCAATACAAAGTCGCATACTTCCATCTTTCTTCTTCACGAATAGAACAGGAGCATCCCAAAGAGAAGTACTAGGACGAATAAAGCCAATGTCTAACAATTCCTGCAGTTGGGTCTTTAACTCCTGTAGTTCAATAGGAGCCATTCGATATGGGGCTTTGGAAATGGGTTTTGTACCGAGTTCAAGGTCGATACAAAATTCAATTTCACGCCTCTGGGGTAGGCCAGAAGTTCTTCGTGAATACGTCGTGGAATTTATTAACAATAGAAATATCATTCAAAACTGACGTATTTTTGTTTAGATCCGTGACATGAGCTAAGAAAGCTTGACATCCGTTTTTCAATAAACGAATAGCTTTATGGCTTGAGATGACTGTGATTGATTTTAATGGTTTGGTCGCTTGAATTCGCATAATTGGTTGATTAGGAATATGAAAGCTAACAACCTTACGAAAATAATCAATTTTAGCATGATGAGTAGTTAACCAATCAATCCCTAGAATTACGTCAAATGCAAGTATTTTCAATGAAATAAGATCGACAGAATGTGAGGGTACCGATTTGAACCAAACAAGACTTATAAACAGTGGATGTAATGAAGGTTTCTCCCAATGGAGTTCCCATAGATAAGTCAAAGTCTAATTTCTCCAGAGTTAAATTTAATCGTTGAGCGCAAGTAGGAGAAATAAAAGAATGGGTAGAACCGGTATCAAATAAAGTAAAGACTTCGCTAGAGTTTATGATAAGCTTACCCGTGATGACCTCATTCGGGTTCCTTGCTTTCTGGGAGGTCACAACAAATGCTCTCCCTTGCACTACCGATTTTGACTTTTCTGGGATGACCTTTGGTGCCTCCATCCTAACTGAACTTGTCTTCGGTGAACTACAAAATCGAGCTAAGTGACCTTCTCTTCCACAATTATAACATGCTTTGGATGGCATCGCGCAGTTTGGACTGAGTTGTCCCTCCCCTTCGCATTTAAAGCTTATGATAGGTGGTCGTTCTCCTTCCTTAACAACAGGTGCTGGTGCTGACGTCTTTCCATCATTGTTGAATCTCCTCTTCTTGAAATGTCCATTCTTATTATTTTGGCCCTGATTACTACCAAAGTGGTTACCATTTCTGGCCTGTTGATTCCCTCCACGCTTGTTGTCACCGCTTCGATGAATGCTCTCACTGGTATTATCATTTTGACGGCTGCTCCCTTTTGGTTGTGTTGACTCGTTATCGCGCTCCACTAACTGAGCCCTATTTACAACATCTGAATACAAACACAGTTTATGAGAAATAAGATGTTGACGTATCTCCAGCTTCAAACCTCTTAAAAACATTCGCGTCATTCTCTCTTCATTATCCACTAAATGGGACGCAAATCGGGACAACTCGGCAAACTTTGCTTCGTACTGCGACACGGTCATATTATTCTGTTCCAACTTGATGAACTCCACCTCCTTAATGTGATGAATACTTTCGGGAAAGTACTTGTCGTTGAATAGTTCTTGGAACTTCTCCCAAGTCATTTTTTGTGCGGCAGGTTGGGTACGCTTTACCGATTCCCACCAGTAATCTGCCTCTCCTCGCAATATAAAGGCGGCAAAGGGAATATTTTGCTCCTCGGAGCATCCCAAGACATCAAATATCTTGGTGATCTGTTTTATCCATGCTTCCGCCTTAAGTGGTTTTGGCTCTCCAATAAACTCCAGTGGTCCCAACTCCTTGAACTGTTTAGCGGTGACCGTTCGAGAGTTTTCGGTGTTTCCACCTACATTTTGGACAGGAGCCTCTCTCGCCTGTTGTTACATGAATTGCATAAAGCCTCTAAACATTCCATCATTCATCATTTGGTCAGTGTTGTTGTTTGCATAAGGATTGTCGCCTTCCTGATGCACATTATCCTGATTATTGATATGTGGTGAATTAACGGTCGCCTGTGCTCCATTGCTATTCTCAACATTCTCGGATATCATTTTCAGATACTGCCACAAAACAAAAAGTTAATTCACATGTAACATATTATCCCTATATTCTGATCGACCAATTAAATACCAAAAAAAAAACTTAGGTAGGTCATACTAGCGAAGGAATTCCCCGTCTCTCCCCTCCTAGTTCTATTCTCACATCTAAGCCATGGATCATATCCCTAAGCTTTGATACCAACTGTGACGCCCCAAAATAAGTATACATCACCCATCTTGAGTCGCCAGATACATGGTACAAAATTCAAATACAACTTAATAATATAACTATCGTATACATTACGACAAAACATAAACTGTGAGTTTGAATACAAATATTGTCTACTAGAGAGTATACAAACTCAAAAGGAGTAATCATTATAATTATTATTACACTATTTCATAGAATAGTGAGGACTACTAATGCTATCATCCGACCGCTACTCCGCTTCCCCGACTAGTCCTCGCTACGCTCTCATTTCTTCAAGAGAAATGAAAGCAAAAGGGTGAGCTCAACTAGCCCAAAGAAGAAATATTATGACTAAGAAAATGCGTAATAAATTATCATTAGCCTTCAATAGTGTTAAACCGATAAAATATAACAAACATCAAGTTTAATCATAGTGAGTAACAAGCAATCCATTAGAAGAGTCAAGTAGAGAATAAAATCTACTATCTTCTATGATTTAAAAGGTTTTTCATCACTTTTATCCCTGGGACTCAGCTTAATAAATAATCCACATCATCGAATCACCCCTGCACTACGGCCAAGGATATTCTTTAGTATCACGACCACAAATTATCTATGCGCTACAGGCCAAGGACATTCGTGTATTCATTAATGGTCATGATCATGCCAACAACTGTCATACCCTCGCCCATACAAAGGTTTGTACAACTCAGCCATCACATGAGTCGTCAATTGAAATCCCACCTAACTCTATCTTACTCTTAACTTGCTCTTTGCTCGATACGAATTTTTTGTACCTAATCATCTATAACTCCTCGTGAGTTATCTCGTACTATATCATAGTACATTAACTTCATAGCATCAAGCTATAATTATTCAAACATTACAGACCATCTTTCTTTTATAACTTAAACAGATCACATTGTGATCTTATTCTATAACCATCTCGCTTAAAATTCTTTTTATAACTTGTGATCGTTTTATTTTGTGATCCTCTTTCATTCCTTTTTCACCATTTATGATTTGATTTATGCTTTTAATCTAACAGACTTTGTCTATTCATCATTATTCGTTATCTTGGCTATTAGAGTTAAGCAACTCCAATTTTTATCTTTATATCTCTTCAAGATTCTTCTTTGAATTTTCTTGTTTATATAATAATTCTTCCTTTAAGAATTTCCAACTTCAATTATATTGCTCCACATTTCATTCGAGTTCCACATTTTCATCATACGTATCCATTTTCTACACTTGGTACACATCGAGTCTCTAATAGTTTCAATATAGTACGCTGAGTGGTTTCCCACAAATAACCAACAAACTAGGTTCCGAGTTGCTAGTTCGTATATACCTCCGCTCTATGAAGGAGTCGTTTAGCCCAGATACCATACATCAACTATTAAAGAGTACGATTGTACCATAATTAAATATAACCTTTTATTCTTAACTTTACATCCTTATTATTGGAGTTGGGTAACCCCACATTCATATTCCTTATAACTCTGCAAGATTCTTCTTTGAATCCTCTCACGCATGTTTTAATCTCTTCTTTATTAATTTCTTAAATTACTTCTTATTATTCAAACTCTACTTGAGCTTATTCTTTCATTATCTTCACCTTCCTTCTCTAAGGTTATAGCCTATGATACTCCTACCTAAGGTTTATAACCTACGGCTTTGATACCAACTGTAACGACCCTAAAATTCATACAATTTAATTCTCGACTTCGGTCAATAATAATACATTCAACCTCTAATTTTACATCATTAAACGATAATACAACCATTGAAATTTGCGGAATAATTAAAATTTTCTATTACAAACTATCCTCGTTCCCAAAACCTCCAACCATTACATCTAAATATCTCAGAATTCATTTTAATACTACAATAGTTTACATTCACAAAACAATATTACAATTCAACATTTATACATTATTCGAAACCTTAAACATGGCTCAAATAATAATAACACAACCAAAGTATATAAATCTTCAAGTATCACAACTGATTCATGTCTTTCTAGTAACACATAACTTTACCTTGAATCTTGAACCTGCAAAAGTGGTTATTTACAAGGTTGAGCTCGACAACCCAGCAAATTTAACATTCTATCATGTTTCACATAGCACACAATTCATGCATTCTACATTTCTAATTTATCGAGTTACATTATACAACATGCATGTGCTATCACATATCACATATAAATTGAGTTCCATAACCCAATTAACTTGGTCATATTTTGACTTTAACAATTCATAAAGTATTGTATGTAACTCACCACATAATCACATTTAATATCCTTGCCTTGGATGTTGTTTAATGTTTATAACTTATCTGTGCTGTGATGATCCTACACAAATTGAGGATACATACATGTACATATTAGTTTCACATACAAAATTCACGTACTCAATATAAACTAATTTTATTTAACTATAATATTTTGTTCTTGTCTTAAAACCATTCCATGTTTCTTTAGAAACTTTTGTCCGTTATAACCTTTTTACGCCCAAAAAGGTTCTCTCATTGATTTAGTATGTAAATACTTTACGTATCAAAACATAAACTATTTATATCCCCTTCGTTTTACATTACTAGGTTCAATATAATTTCAAATGGATTTACGCATTTCATTATGTTACATATACGTTTTACATATCATTTTCTGAATTATGCTCGCATAGTTATGAAAACTTACATTTACATTACATTTCTATTGTTTTCTTTACATTTAAAGTGAGTTTTTTCGATATATAAGCATTATATAATATCTATACATCACTCTCGGTGTTTTGTTACATGTTAAACAGCCACAAAACCACCCAAAAGCGTTATTTAAAAATCATTGACGTCAATGTAAATTTCATGGTCGCTAAGTATTCTCATCACGCCACAAAAAGCGTTGTTTCTCTCACCTTTGACACCCACTTCGCGGCTTAATAGCTTGCAATCTACTTATCCAATTGTAACGCAATCTACTTATCCAATTGTAAGGCATTTTTTATTATGTTTTTCATGGCATACAATACTATTTTTAAGAAATACTAACCTCTCATTTCGGGTTTGTTAAGTAGTCTAAAACGCGTGCCAAAAATTGACGTTCATAGCAGTTTTCAATTTTTTTTCTCAACTTTAGCCTCTCTCGCTAAAACAGTCATAACTAATTCGTTTCAAAACATTTTTGAGTGATTCTTGAGCCCACGCAAAGCTAACTTCCGAGGTTACAACTTTCATTCTTTGACCATTTCCAAATTCAAAAAACTGAATTTTGGAAAATTCGTTCAAGGTGATCGCCTTGAGTTGGTTAAATGCTTTGACGCGACTACTTTGAATGGTCATAACTCTTTGCTCAAGTCGAATTATTCCTTCCAAGTCTATGGAAAGCTAATTCAAAGTACTATAACATACCAAAAGCCCGTAAGTTTGTGGAAACATTAATCGATCGAATAAGTGTCCCGAATAGCACGCGTCCACGCCGACTTTCAGTTTGACAAATTCGACACATTTCTTTCCAATCACCTTAACTCCCTCATCCGAGGTTGGGATGAGGTCATTCCAAAGCCTATGGCTTCCTAACTCAGTGCACTACAACTACCTAGAAACTCAAAATTTTTCAGGCAACATAGCTATTCCAGAATTTGACACTATAGTCACTGTTCATTTAGTTTTTATTTTTAGACATGGTTTACTAAAATCTTCACCACGGATTCATTTTAACTCCGTTTTGGTTCATTCAAGTTAGGAAATCTTCAGAACTTAGAGGGATATAACATACAATCATCAAATTAAGCTTTTAGACATAAATCAAAAGAACAAATGGTCCTCAAGCTCAGTCCCAAAAACTGCCCAACAACATTCTTTGTAAATCTTTTATTTTGTGAGTTTTGGTTACACTTGAATGATGTTAAGGCTTCATATCTCTAATTACAATCATTAGAACTCATTTACATAATCAATTACAAGCCAAAATAAATATAGTAAACTAACTAGTTTTCTAACAAAACTAACTAAACTTCCAAAATACAAACTTTAACTAACAAACTAAATACAATATTTAAAATAATAACATTACCAAAAATTAAATAAGGAACATACCCGAAAATACGAATTCCACAAACTGAATACGTACTCGACCAAAATTTAACTACGAAGATCTTTATAAAAAGTTCTCCCACAACAAAGCCTTTCTCAAAATTGGAGGCCTTATTGTTGGTGAATGAAACAAATGATTAAGCTCTTTTATTTATAGGTTTAGCAAAGGGTAAAGTTCTAAATTTAGTTGATGTGTGACTTGGTTTATACTAATTCTAATTTGTTTATTCTAATTTTTTCTATTTTCAACATACTGAGTGTATTCATTCATCACGAATTCGTTTTTTAACCAATTCGATCCGTTCAAGTTGCATTGTTTTCGTTTTATAGAAGAGAACAACAACATCCATCAATTTAAAGTTTCCATCATGAATTCATCATCAACTTTAGTCCCAAAGTACACCAAAACACACATTACAATCAAAACCCAAATTCCTCTTCTTTAGTATAAATTCATAAATTTGATTTTCGAAAATTTGTTTCTAGATAACCACTATCAAATTATAAATATCTAATAACATATATAACACTGTAACCCACAAATTCATTAACCAAAACTCCAATTTTAAAAGAAACTCAAGAACACATAAACTAGAAATATAAATTAGATTATGTACCTTTAATTCCTTAAGAAATAAAATTAACCTTATCAAGAAAAATTATAATTTCTATTCAACCATTATAATCATAACATTATTTAACAAATTCTCACTCCTCTAATTTAATTATTTAATTAAATTAGAATATCACAATTATACTCAAGTAATAAAATACGTATAAATCTCATCTATTTTATCACACTTAAATAAACTATCTCATAACAATTTTCATCAAATATTTATTTAATATCATAAATATTCATTTTATTCCATAAAGTTTCCAACTAAAATATTTAATGTACTTAATAAATATTTTACTCGCATTATACTAATATTTACATTTTCATGCAATATATTACCGCCTCACTTTATTAAATCAATTATACTTGTATTAATTCACTATTTTAATTAAGTGAATTATTCACACTATTTATGAAACTTAACTCATAATAATTTCCATTGCCCATAAGGCATAATAATTAAAATTATATTATCTCATAACATAATTTCAACTTAATTAAATTAACTAATATTATTTAATTTTTTTAATAGTTTAATTAACTATTAAATCTCACATTCTCCAACATATGAATATATAATTCTCTTCACACCAAATCATATAATTCAAAATATATACACCTTATAATAAGAATTTTAATTATTAAATTCTTATTTTAATAACTTATGAAAATTCGGGTTGTCACAGTACCTTTCTGTTGTCAATTCCTTAACAGTCATTTAACTTAGACATACTGAGGTTAGGCATAGATGTGTATAGTTTCTCATTTGCTCTTGACAGCTTGTTGCTCAAGTTGACCTTTAATCAATCATCCGTGATCTTGAAGATACAAGCTAAGAAAATCTCAGCATCTTTAGTTCTTTGACATCCTTGAGTTTACCAGGTTTACATCCAGCTGTTGGTTGGCCTGACATATGTTTGAGAAGTTCTTCTTTCTTCTCTGGAAAAGCATTTCTTTGCATGTATGGCCTTTTTATCTTTTTCGGCTGGTGGATGTTTGACTGGATGTCTCTTGAGTTTTCTAGCTTGGTCTTTAGACTACAACATTGACCGTGAACAAGGATTGGTCTTGTTGATATGACAATCAAGAACATGGACCAATCTGAGCAGCTTCAGGTGTATATACACATTTACCTGTACACAATATTTCTAATGTGTGAGATCATCTGCATATAACAAGTGACTTACTACTAAACTAAGTTTTGAATAATGTTTGTTCCTAAGATCAGACTCAAAACGATTAGCTTTTGAATATAGCATGAGAACCTATTTTGATACCAATTGTTAGTTCCCAGTGGGAACAATATAGATCTAGAAGGGGGGGTTGAATAGATCCTTTTTAATTTCAAATACTTTTCTGGTTTATTTTGTATTGCTCATGAATTAGCATATGACAAACATAAGAATCTTTTCAAGCACAACGGAATAAGTAAAAGATCCCCTTCATTGATATATTCATAATCAGACATACATTGTTCGTAGAGTTAATTCAGTAGTATGCAGTTAAAACATACATAGTAGTTATAGCGCTTAATGTACATAATGTAAATGACATAAAGTAAAAGACACAAGGGGTTTTAAGTGGTTCAGAGACTCAAGCTACTAATCCACTCTTCTGCTTTCAACTAGCAGGATTTCCACTAAGGATCATGGCGGCAAGACTCAATCACTAAGATTCCTTCAAGGTCAATGACCTTTTAGGACTTCAAGTTCACTAAGAACTCTTCAAGACCAAAGAGCCTTGGAACTTCTCTAGTTCCCTAGGAACTCTTCAAGCCCAAAGAAGCTTGGAACTTCATTTAGTCCCTCCCATAAGGACCCTCGTGCCCTCGGCTTCTTGTTGTTTGAGTTGTTTGTTTGTTGGAGTTGGTGTTGAGCTGCTAAGATGTCTTTATGCTCTCAACATCTTCTGTACTTAGCAGCTTGGCGTGATCACCCTTGAAGTGCAGTTGAGTGTTGCATGATGCTCAGCTTCTTCAGTTACTCAACCTCTTCTGATGATCCCTTGATGAACTGCCTTGAAGATCATTCCTCTTGATACTTGATGGCTGCACATGATGGGTTTCTAAGATGACTGTAGGCTCTTCTCTCTGGTACTTAGAGTCTTCCCATGATGGACATCAAGATGCCATTGAAGCTCTTCTTTCTCTCGGTAGTTCAGAACACTCTTCTTGTAGTAGAACTCTCACCTCTACTTCTTTCTTTTTCTATCTCTAAGTGTTCTTCGTGGATCGTAGAGTGAGCCTTCAGACCTTCATCGGTCACTCACTGTTTACGTTGGTTAGATCAGTCCACCAGATCTCCAAACTCAGCAACTGTTGGTCAATTTCACAATCAAAACAAACGTGCAAGTATACACGGTCAACAAGTAATAAAGTGATAAGATAGAGTGTCGAACCCACAGAGAATTCTAATCAATAAATTCCAACTACTAGCACTATATCAATCCAATTTTATTTAAACAACCATAAAGTGTTATTTTTCTAAATAATAAAACTAAATTAAGCAAATAAAATAGATTATCCAAAAATAAATCAAATAAAATAAAACTAAGATTTTAACGAATGAATTTAGATAAATAAAGATTAAGACTTCAATATCCCCAATTATGAACTATAAATCAATTATCCAATTATCCCAATTATTATGCCTACTGAATTGTTAACAGGAATTCTCAAATGCCAAAAGTCCTTTTCCAAGTGATCAACTGACTTCTATTTAATCCAGATTAATCTTGCTACATTCCTATGCAAAACAATTGAATTAAACTCATTCAATTCCAATTCCTTATGTGTTACATGTGGTGAACATATATTTCCATTCAATTCACAAACCTAATTATTCGTCATGAAAATAACTAAGTCACATGTTATCATGCCCAGTTCTATCCCTAGATCTCCTCTTTCAATTCCTTCTAGAGTAACAAGGTAATTACTGATCAAATAATTAAACAATAAGCACAAGACAAGATAAACAATTCACTTTGACATAAAATAATTGGAATAAATTAAATAACTAATTTATAGACATAAAAGGTTCAATTGAAATCTTAACTAAAGAAATTAGTTCATGATAGAAATTAAAACCAACAATCTTTTGCAAAACATTCTTAAGGAATTACACAAATTGAAAATAAGGAGAAGAAAAAAAAAACTCTAGAGCCAATCCTTCAATCTTCAAGTAATCCCTTGCTTAGTCTTCAATTGTGATTGATAAGTGCCCTACTTCAATGAAAATAACCTTTATATACTCTTCATATTGCACCACAATCCTAGTCCAAATCAACTTCTTAATTAGTCTCCTTTTAGCAAGTCAAACGGATGGTCAACACACATGTTGGTCAACAAAAATCACGACCAGTAGCCCGTGGCCTGGATTTACTCTAGCGATGAACGCCCGTGGCCGTAAGTTGTTTTAATTACAAAACTGCCATTCTCTACTCCAAACTTCCTCAATTGCCCCTCCAGCTCTCGACTTTGCAAAATAAGAAACTAAACACAGTAAAAATGCATCTAAACAACTCGAGAATACAATAATTTAAGCACAAGTATATCCAATTCATGGGTATATTACCCAATCATCATATACCCCCAAACTTAAATCGTTACTTGTCCTCAAGCAACAAAACACAAGATAACATGAAAAAGAAAAAATAAACATGCAATTGCACCTAAAACTATCCATATGTTCGTAATTCCAGCAATTAAATAGCATACCATATATCCATTAGGCCTCAGAAAAATCACATAATCATGCTAATACATCACATTAAGGCAGATCAATAACATCCCAACAATCAATGAATCAAAATATGTTATTATTGATATTGTGTGTTTGTGTGCGTTCAACAACCATGCTAACCAATGAAAAGAAAAATATGAAAGATAATAATAGATTTCTTAGAAGGCATTATACAGTGCAAACTTGAGAACTCCTCAAATAAACTAGCTTTGTCTAAAATCAAATACCCAAGTTCAAAGGTCAAAATGGAATACTTATGCTTCTTTTTTCTTTTTCTTTTTTTCTTTTTTTTTCTTTTTTTTTACTTAACGGGGGATTTTTGCACTTTTCCCGCTTTATTTATTTATTTATTTATATGACTATGCATTGTCCTATTCCCTTAGGCTTTTCAGTGTTACCTTAACGAGCTTTCGACCAACGACTCCCAAGCCATTAAGACTTTAGGGTGCTAGGTGTAGAGACAATCCCCTCGGGCTTACTTACTCAAGTAACAAAGGCCACAAAACTAGACAAGCATGCCACGGTTTTTTATTTTTTATTTTTATTTTATTTTATTTATTTTTTTTCAAAGCTTATATACTCCACATATTTTTTCCCCAACTTGAATTTATGTCTAAATTCAGTCATCACTGGCTATTCAAATTATTCCTTCATTTCACTAGCATTCATCCTTTAGAAGTCTATTATCTATCCATTTAAACTTTCTTAGCCAACATGGTAATTTTTCAAAATGTGTTATCCTGATAATATCAGTGTCAAACAGATAAAGATTTAAATTATGTCAAGAAAATCACATCACTTACTAGCTTAACAATCCGTACTAGACTTGTTCATGCAATTTTAATTTCATCATTGGGCCCAAACATACGTAACTATTAAACAGCTGGAATTAATATGCAATCCTAAATGCAACACTTAACCAACAATATAAATACAACTATCCACAATCTACTAACAAACTACTAATGCAAATAAAATCTAACTACCCCCAAACTTAGCCAGAGCAATGTCCTCATTCGAAAAATAGAACAATATAAAATAGAGGACTTCCTTGACGAACTTATTCCTCGGGTGGAGCATCATCATCCTCGTTCATCTCTTGATCAGAGGGGGGAAACATAAGCAGAACAGGAGCAGTAGGGAACTGGCTAAGATTAACGCCCGGGTACAGTTGAGCATTCATCGCATTCTGGCCAAAAAATTGGTCGACCAAATATTTGTAGATTACATCTTGACGTTCAGACAGGCGGACATTTTGCTCTTCGAGATTGTAAAACCAACCGTCAATTTCACGCTGGATGGCTTCAGGAACAACACCACGGTGAGCAGCAGATGAGGACCCATAGCTAGGAGGAGTTGTGGCTGGTGGATTTGGTTGAGCAGCAACTTGAGGAATTATAAACCAAACCACATGGGTGATTTGCACCACCAGTCCACACCATGTATCGGATAATCATCTTATGGTCCAAAACCGGCATTGGGAGCTGTATCATTTCATCGGTCTTCCATTTGACCCCAAATTTAGAACAAAGTGCGCAAATTAAAGAGGGGTGTGGTAATCCTCCCGTGGTACCTCCTCGCGACACCCGCAGAATGGATTGTTGAATAATAAGACCCACATCCATCTTCAATCCCTGAATGATCGAATACAACAACATTGCCCTTTCCTTGGTAACATGGCTAACATGTGTGCACGACATTAATTTCGCGCAGATAAAGGCATACCAAGCCTTTCCATATAAACTGAGGTGCGAATGTGGGAAAGTCATGCTTCCCCGTTCATGCATTGTCCACGTGGTGCCGGGTAGACACAGCTCGTGAATGAGCACTTCATAGTCGGGTCCTTGGCTCACAAAATTGGCATACTCATTGTTTTGATCCTCCAAATTCAGTTGATAACATCCATTGATATCTTCTTCACCGAATACAAATGTCTTTCCCCTCACAAACACTCCATAGTGATCGTGCTCTGAAACGTTGGCGTAGAATTCTTTAACGACTGTAATCACTGCCGGGTCAGGTTGTTCGGTTAGGGAGAACCAGTTCCTCTTAGTAATCATCACCGCTATTTCCCCATCTTTGGATTGATCGGGCTTTAAACCTCGTTCGAGGATGAGAGAGCGGGTTGCCATCTTATTGTAGCGATCTTGGGCTGCGGCACTCACGAACCAACGACTGTCAAATTTTGGAGGAGCCGAGGCTGACCCAGAACCTTCGTCGTGTTGACGCTTTGAAGCCATTTGAGTAATCTGCCAGTGAAACATGCATAAGTTAGTCTGTATTTCAGACTATACAAGTGACCTCGTAGTTATACCACAACCCCCAATTATGGATTAGAAGTATGGGTTGTAATAGGGGTAGGTGTAAGCTTCGATAGGCATGATCTAATGGGGCCAGGTAGACACCCACAAGTATGGCACACAAGTAGGACATGAATACGCAATGAGAAATACATGACTAGAAGTCGTGATATACATGCCTTTGATGGGAAATAGCAAGGAAAATTCAATGGGGCAGTTTAGCAAACACCTTGTAGACCTGATGTAAATCTCTTGGAATCAAAGCATATATATATATATATATATATATATATATATATATAATAGCATAACATGGCATCCAACGCCCAATTTAGAGGACAATAGGCACATACGAACAAAATTGGGTAACACAGCAATATGGAGAAACACCGAACATGCATGTTATCGTGTGACACTAGAGATATCCAGTGCATGATATAGATGAATAATTCATGGGCATGTCCTCCTAGTTTATAAACCACAAGTGAAAGTAGCCCTGATACTAAAAGACGGTACTCAACTCACGAGCATGCTAGGATAACTGCAGAATTAGACTGTCGAATAGGTATGCAATTGGTGGAAATTAACAATGAAAATTCACTCGAGCCATCTCTCAAACACCTTGTAGGCAAACTATAATACTTTGTAGGCACAATTAGTGTCATAGCAATCTAGTCTCCAAATCATCACATTAAATACAGAAACATAATCGTGGTGTCCCAATCTTAGGAGGTGTATACGCATGCAAGAAGAAGTATCTGGAGAGCACAAGAGGTAGAATACGTACCGTCGATTCAGTGTAGGAGAAGAAAAATAATTTGAAAAGAAATAACCCAAGTCAAGCACGATTCTCGTATTGCCCAAATGAACAGAGACCAGGCAGTTACTTAAAGAGAAACGGAGAATGGGGAAGTGTGATAATCGTGGAAAACAAGTAAAGGAAATAAGAAGTATGACCCATGCAGAATTATAAATGAACTATGACTCTAAACTCGCTCCCCAACAAGAACCTTTGGGGTTGTAAGTAGAATAGAATGGCCATGAGCGCCGGCATCATCGATGTACGTAGTAGATCTTAGCACCGGGGCGCTGGGGTCTTATTCATTTTGAGCGCCAAGGAGCTTCTTGGCAGTAGCTGGTAATAGGCACTAGCACCGGGACGCTGTCATTTAAGCCAACATGAGCGACGGGGCTCAGCTGATGCACTTCCTCTAGCTGTACAGCCTCTGTAGCAATGAAGTTTGGCAGAACACAAACAAACAATTCTCATTATTAAAATTGTACTTAGATCATGTTGTGCAAGAATAACAATAAGAATTAATTTGTTCCAACTACTGAAAAGAAAAATAAACTAACACAACCCATAACAAACTAAAATGAACGAAGAAAAATAAAATGAATAATAAAAAATAAAAACGTAAACTCTGGGGGCGCTTGGTTTATAGTCGTCAGCCCAACTTAGTTGGTGTTGCTCAGTTGTTCGCTAGATCAGATAGGTATATAGCCGTGGATTGACGTTCAATGGGTTAACCCCAATAATGCTTGAGCCTTTGGCCATTCACCTTGAATGTTCGCTTTGAATTTGGTTCCTCGACTTCAACATTTTCGTGTGGAGCGACGGAGATAACCACGAATGGTCCGGACCAGCGAGATTTCAACTTTCCGGGGAATAAACGCAATCATGAGTTGAAAAGAAAGACTTGTTGACCCAGTTCGAATTTTCGATCAAGGATTTTCTTATCGTGCCAGTTTTTTACTTTCTCGTTGTAGAGTTTTGCGTTCTCATAGGCATTGAACCGAAATTCGTCCATCTCATTTAATTGCAGTAACCTTTTCTCCCCCGCTGCTTGTAGATCGAAATTCAGTTTCTGAATGGCCCAGTGTGCACTATGTTTTAGTTCGATCGGGAGATGACATGCCTTTCCATAGACCATTCTGTAGGGTGACATACTGATCAGATTCTTCTACACTGTTCGATATGCCCATAGGGCATCATCTAGTCGCATGGCCCAATCTTTTCGTGACGGATTGACCACTTTTTCTAGAATTCTCTTTACCTCCCTATTCGAGACTTTCGCTTGACCATTGGTTTAGGGATGATACGCGGCTGCAATTTTATGATGGACCCCATACTTTATAAGCAATTTAGTGAATTGCTTATTACAAAAGTGAGTTCCCTCATCACTGATTATCGCCCTCGGCGTCCCAAACTGTGTGAAGATATTTTTCTTCAAATATCGTAGTACGACATTGGCATCATTAGTGGGTAAAGCTGCAGCTTCTACCCACTTGGAAACGTAATCGACCGCTAACAGAATGTACTGATTATTGAAGGAGGATGGGAAAGGTCCCATAAAGTCGATTCCCCACATGTTGAATAGTTCAACCTCCAAAATTGTGTTCAGTGGCATTTCTTTGTGTTTGGAAATATTATCTACTCGTTGACACTGATCACATTTTAGCACATAGAGATATGCGTCTTTGAATAGAGAAGGCCAAGAAAATACCGACTGCAATACTTTGGCTGCTGTCCGATCACCGGCGTAATGACCTCCGTAATCGGATGAGTGGCAATGACCTAATATGCTATCCATCTCTTCATGTGGCACACATCGTCTAATCATTTGATCCGCACAAGTCTTAAACAGAAATGGTTCGTCCCAATAATATTCCTTAACATCATGGAGGAACTTCTTTCGTCGTTGCGAATTCAAATCAGGGGGTAACACCTTACCAACCAAGTAATTCACATAATCTGCATACTATGGTAACGTCGTTGTTACTCGAAGAAGCTGTTCATCCAGAAATCTCTCATTAATCATGACGTTGTCTTTTTGTTGAGCCTCCACATTTTCTAATCGCGAAAGATGATCCGCTACCTGATTCTCGGTACCTTTCCTATCTCGGATCTCCAAATCAAATTCTTGAAGAAACAGTACCCACCGTATTAACCGCGATTTGGCATCCTTCTTCTCAATCAAATACTTAATGGCAGAATGATTGGTGTAAACAATTACCTTAGTCCCTATGAGATGTGCTCTGAACTTATCGAAGGCAAACACAACCGCAAGTAATTCTTTTTCAGTGGTCGTGTAGTTCAATTGAGCATCCGTCAATGTCTTGCTTGAGTAATAGATTGTGTGAAAAAAAAAATCGTGACGTTGTCCCAATACTGCTCCAACTGCGTAGTCACTGGCGTCGCACATCAATTCAAACGGTAAAGACCAATCGGGCGCCACTATAATTGGAGCCGAGACCAGTTAACTCTTTAATATCTCAAACGCCTCGATACATGACTGATCCATTTTGAAAGCCACGTCTTTCTCCAAAAGGGAACATAAGGGCTTCGAAATTTTGGAAAAATCTTTAATGAAGCGTCTGTAGAAACCCGCATGTCCCAAGAAGCTCCAAATTCCCTTTAAAGATGATGGAGGGGGTAATTTCTCAATTATCTCAATCTTCGCTTTGTCCACCTCTAAGCTTGCTGCAGAAACCTTATGTCCCAAAATAATCCCTTCTTGCACCATGAAGTGACATTTTTCCCAGTTAAGAACTAGGTTGGTTTCCACACATTGTTTCAGCACTAATGTGACGCCCCCAAAATTGGTATACATCACCTATTCTGAGTCGCCAAATACATGGTACAAAATTCAAATACAACTTAATTATACAACAGTCGTGTAAAATATGACTAAACATATGCTGTGAGTTTTAATACAAATATTGTCATCTAGACAATATACAAACTCAATGGGGTCCTCATTACATTTATTATCACACTATTTCATAGAATAGTGAGGACTACTAATGCTATTATCCGGACCATCACTGCTCCCCGACTAGTCCTCGCTATGTTCTCATTTCTGAAGAGGACAATGAAAGCAAAAGGGTGAGCTCAACTAGCCCAAAAGAAGAAATATTATGACTAAGATAATGCGAATAAATTATCATTAGCCTTCAACAATGTTAAACCGATAAAATATAACAAACATCAAGTTAAATCATATGAATAAGCAATCCATTAGAAGAGTCAAGTAGAGAATAAAATCTACTATCTTCTATGATTTAAAAGGTTTTTCATGACTTTTATCACTGAGACTCAGCTTAATAAATAATTCACATCATCCCTGCACTACGGCCAAGGATATTCATTAATATCACAACCACAAATTATCCATGCACCACATCCAAGGATATTCGTGTATTCATCAATGGTCATGATCATGCCAACAACTGTCCATCAATGCACTACGGGTCAATGAGGACTTTTTCCACATCATTTGTAACATTACGGTCATGATTACACCGAATAATCCCTGGTCATAATCATACCAAGTCCATCTATGCACTACAGCCCACGATGATGACTTTCAACATAATATAAACATGAGGATGATGACAATGATATAAGAATTGAATAAAACAAGTTCAAGAATTAATTTATCCAGGAACTAATAATGTCCAAATTGTCAACATGATACTTCTTTGTAGAGTAACACTCAAGAATGCTCAGAAGAATATTTCCATGAAAAGATACTGGATGAAGCACAAATATCAAGGATATTCCACTAATTTCATGGAGTATAGAAGTCAAAACTTTAACCAACTGAGAATAATAAAGAACGGAATAACAAAAGAAATCACCAGGCATGCGATAGACCGCACAGACAGGTTATTCCAACAAAATAATAAATAATGGAACCAGGTCATACGTAAACGCATCGACAGGATATTCCAACAGAAAAATAAATAATGGAACCAGGTCATGCGTAAACGCACAGACAGGATGTTCCAATTAACAGAATAATAAACAACGAAACCAGGTCATGCGTAAATGCACATACAGGATGTTCTAACAGAATAATAAATAATCGAATAACAGAAGAATTTCACCAAGTATAGGGTATCCTCATGATACAAAAAGTTATTCCAATGTAATAACAAAGAATGGAATAACAAAAGAATTTCACCAATAAGAAAGAAGGAATACCCCTAACGAGTACAACAAATAATATCCCTTACCGTAAAAGACTAGTATTTTGACTGGTAGGGCGAGGATATACTCAAAGAAACTTGCACTACGCTCAAAGCTTTCTTAAACTCTAAAGAAATACGCTCAAGATTATAGAAGAAGAACTCTCTATAGTTTCTCTCTCTAGAGTTTCAGTGAATTCGTAAGAAATAATGAAGGAATGAGCTTCTATTTATAGAAGAATGGACTGCATAGTAACTAATTCATGAACGGTCCAGATTAATTTACAATAAAATATAATATATTCTATTTATAATCTAATAAAACGAATAACTTTATAAAAGTATTCTGTTTTATATAAAAAGATTTACTATGCAAATACTATGCAGGTACTATACAAATACTATGCATAATAAAATATAATATATTCTAATTATTGTCTAATAAAACAGATAACTTTATAAAAGTAGTCTGTTTTATATAAAAAGATTTTACTATTAGTCTAATAAACGAATAACTTTATAAAAGTATTCAATTTTATATAAAAAGCTTTTCTGTTTTATTACATTAATAATACTAATAAAACAAAACTCATCATCATTATTATAATTCACAATATTAATCGACCATGTCGTTCCCAGGAAAGAGGGGGCTTTCCAATAAGGATTTCTCCCCATTGGCGCGCAATTAGGTGACCATACCTCTCCTTGACAGAACTTCTAGACATCGTTAATATTGCAACTAATAATATTAATAACTTTGTCATCTCAATTATTGATTATAAAATATTGACAATAATTGAATCAAATAACGTGAGATACTATGCAACAATTACTGTAACAATAATTGAACAAAACTGAGTGACTTTTCACGTAAGCATCAATAATCAATACAAGAAGCTACTGCGTAACTACGCCAGACATCAGATTTACTTTTAACACCGGGTGTTTCAACAGTTAACGGTAAAACATCCGCCATTATTTTCATAAAGTATTTTTGTCGTTTTCTCAATCCGGCAATAATTCCGTTGTGGGGTCCACCAATGATTATGCCGTTGTACGAATATTCCCTGTTAAAATGAATATTCCCCTACCAATCGAATATTATATAACTGTTAGGTTTGTAATATTCTAGAACGCAATCAAATTGCATAAATTAAGCGGAAGCGTGTAAAAACAGAGTTTAAAAATTTTACAAACCATATACCCGGATCATCCTTTATGCATAATTATTAATTAAACGAAAAGATAAAGAATAAAATCATACCCTTGAAGATCGAGCTTCCTCAGGTACAAGTTCACCTCCAAATCCTTTCGCGTTCAACTTGAATCTACCGGGGTTTTGTTCCTTCCTTTGATCAACGTTAGCCACCCAAATGTTTGGCCTCTAAGAGGTGATCTACCAAGGAAGAAGAAAATTCAAGAAGAAGGTGGTTGGCTAAACCCTAGTTTTTCTATCTCTATAGAAAAGGTGTACTCTCCCAACAATTGGAATTATGTCGTATGTTGAAAAAGTCAACAACACTCCCACCCATAATAAGACTCCTCTTATTAATAGATGTGGGCAACCCACCTTAACAATTAAGGAATTGGGTTTTATTTAATTAATTAAATTCTTTTAATTAATTAAGCTCCCTAATCTTATTAGGGATAATTAATTAAACTCCTTTAACTAATTTTCCCTCCTAATCCTATTAGGAATAAATGAGAGTACTTATATTAAATTAATTCCTAAACTCTTTTAGAAATTAAAATAATAATAATTGTAATAATATTAATAAGACTCCTCTTATTAATTTATATTTAATATTTCTAAAATATTAAATAATAATATTAAACTATTTAATTTATTCTATCACCATAGATTAAATTAAATATACTTAACATATTATTACGATTATGCCATTAACTTCTTAAATAATTATTCTTCCTTTTATGGTGTGACCCTTTAGGTTCTCCATATTAAACCTGGTTGTGAATAAATCAATTAGAACAATTCTAATCTTATTTAAATAAATAAATTAAACAATTAATTTATTTAAATAATTAATATTTATTCTACAATAGGATAAGCCTCCCCTAGCGATCAACGACTTTCCGGATAATATAGATTTCAACATTAATCATTAAAGAACCTTTGAGTAAATAGTTACTGCATACAATTCAATCCTTCCACCATACAATGTCCCAATTAAATATAAGACATGGAATTACTGTCAAGTCTTATTTTATTTAATTATATGTATTTCGACTCTTAAATGCACAACTCCAAATAATGCAAATTAGAAACTCCTTTCTAATTTCATTCTTAACCAAGGACTCTTTGGTTTGTCATTTATCGAATCACATAGGACATTTCTCTTCTTTTATTAGAAGTGGTAGATTCTTTATTGATCATACATTATCTCCATGTACAACTTATTTTACCCAAGCATACCCTTTGATATACCCTAAGGGTCTTAAGGAATAAGTCAAAGTATAACTCATCATACACAAGATACTATGATGATCTCAAGTCCAAGGATCACTTGTACTACTATCACTACAGAATTCCTATTGATGCACAAATAAAACTCCATTAGGTATTCCTTAGCGAGCCAATGCTCAATGAACTTATTCTCTAATAAGCACCTACATACTTGCTTTTAGTGTCTCCACACAAAATTATCATGAGATCAATCATCCTCATCCAATGAGCAAAAGCAACGTGTGTACCAATCTATCCAGGATTCACTAATCCCCAATTTAGTAATCCAATGATTGGGAACTATTTTAGTTTTTAAGCTTTCTAAGAATTTAGATCTCATTAGAATGATCATCATCATTATTCTAAAAGCATTGCTTAAAACTATGGGTTTATCACATATTATAAAAAAGCATCATGTAGATAATTAAAAGCCTTTAATAAATTAATACTTTTATTAATAAATGAATAAGATTGTTACAAAGTATATGCTTTATCATCAAACATGATTGGCTTGTGTGCATACTACTTTCAATCTCCCACTTGCACTAAAGCCAATCGTCATGGTATCTTATACTCTTCTTCTCTCTAAGTGACGATTATCCTGCATTGTTGGATAAGCTTTAGTTAATGGATATGTAATGTTGTTCATGAGAGTCCACTATCTCTATAGTGATTTCCCATCTTTCAATGATTCTAATAATCAAATGAAAGTGCCACAACACATGTTTAGATCCAAGATGAGACTTGGGAACTATTCCTAGTTCTCAGAATGAACTTTTAATCCAAACAATCAACTTGCGACTTCATTTATAGCTATATACTTTGTCTTTATCACTAAACCAAAGAACTCTTTCTTTGTTTGGAACCTTTCCAATTCATCGCACCAATTCAAGGTAACCCTTTACCTTAAAGTGGATTTTTCTCACATCTTCTTCTGCATTCGAAAACTTGAGTCTGCTTAAGTCCTCTAGTTTTAATTTAGACCCACCATGAATATGATCACATCCTTAGTGTCGCTTAAGCACTTTAAGATGTTTTCACCGACTCATAGTGAACTTCTCCATAATATGACCGATCAACATCGTGTCTCGTACATTTCATTGCATACATGATTGTTACTCATGCGACCTCTTTTCGTGAGTCTGTGGGGACTATTAAGAGAGATACACTCCATAGCTCATCGACATGAGACATCTCTTGAGTTTGCCATGCTAAACGACTTTAGCATCAAATGAATATACGCTTTCTTGGGTTAAGTCGAGCATCCTCTTAAATCTATCTATATAGATTTATATCCCCAATTAAGATACTCTTCCAAATCATTCATGGAGGAATGTTTAGACAACTTTATCCTTCATCGATTGTAGCATTGGTATGTCATTCCTTATCCGTAGTATATCAACATGTAGTACTAGGAATGTCACGATGTTCCCACTGACCCTTTTGTACACACTAGGTTCATTCTTATTTTTGATAAAATCAAACTCTTTTGATTTGTTTCATCAAAACGAATGTTCCATTTTGAGAAACTTGCTTCAATCCATTTCTCTCGAGTGTCTACATACCACCTACCTCATCGTATGTAATCGGATCATCATCTTCTATGATGTGTACCTCATCATCATCATTTATGATGAATCCATACCTCCCGTATATCTTGTGACTATTCCGTTTTACGATTTGGTTGTGGTACAATAGGTCTATCTATAGGTTCCTCTTATTTGACTTATAGTGTTTTGTGGTTCTTGAAATCTTCAAGATCAATTATCCTCCCACTAGCCCTTTTTAATGATAAACACCTTTATCTTAGAAGGCAGGGTGTTTCGCAATAAACACCTTTTGCTATGTAGGATTATAGAACATATGCCCTAAACTTACTTTAGGATGTCCCACAAATCTGTACTTGTCAAATTTTGTCCCAAGCTTATCCTTTGAAACCTTTTCATATAAGTTGGACAACCCCTTATCTTAACATACTTAAGATTAGGAATCCTCCCTGTCCATAACTTTTATGGAGTCTTGGGGCCGGATTTTGAGGTTACCATTTTCGTAGATATGCAGCCATTTCTAGGACATGATCCTAGAAGGATACTGGAATGTCGGTAAAATCATTATGGACCGCACCATGTCCAACAAGGAATGATTTTTCATTCAGATACATCAATCAATTATTGCGTATCAGGATGTGTCCATTATGAGAAGACCATTTGAGATGATCTAGAAACTTATTGCACAAGTATTTATTCCTTGATCCGATCAAAGAATCCTAATACTTTGCCAATTTGTTTCATTTTTGAATTCTTTGAACCTTTCAAATAATTCACTCTTGTATTTCAACAAATCATTATTATTATAAATAGAACAACAATTGTTCTTAATTATAATACCAAAGATTTCATTGTCCAACAATAAAATGGAAATAAATTTTAACAAGAACTGGAATACAATAACAACTTATTGACTTAATAGATTTGCCTCAGAGGCATTGCTAAACTATAAGTTTCTATGGCTAATATGGCAACATTTGCTACATTTCCGCACATATGATTACTTATATTTGTTTAGCTTTCTACTTACTTGGTCCTTCATAAATCTATATTTATGATAACCAAAGTCGGTATCCAATACCCAAGTAGAACCTCGACTTAAAGAAAATTTATTTTAAATCATGAACAAATTTGTATTTGTAACCAAAACTTCACTAAGCTTCTTTGGTTAGCCTCTTGCAAGATGCTTCTTGCGCTTTCTTTCCAAAGGTCCATGCTTATTGCGGTGGAAGCAAACTCCTTTGCTATCCATATCGCTTTTGTTCTTATTATCCTTTGTTTATGCCTTTCTATATACCTTCTTTGAATCGCTCTTCTTTTTCGAAAGATCCTTTGGCCCCTACCAAGAAGACTTGATCTTTCTTGGTTGAAAGTGACTCTCAACATTTTCAACATGTTAATCAAATCAAAGAAAGTGATATCTAGCTTACTCATATGAAAAATTCACAACAATTGTGAAAGGAGTCCTGGAATGAGTGCAAGATCAAATCTTGGCTCAACTCTCCATCCATGACAAAACCAGTTGTCCTAATTGATCAATCAAATTGATTATGTTAAGAACTTTTGTCTGCATACTTATAGTGCCATTGGCCATTCTAGATCTAAGAGCTCCTTAGATATATGATATCTATCAGCCCTACTTTCCTCACCATCAACTATTTGATGTGCGGGAATATAGTAGAGCATCCATAGTTTCATCTTGACGCCAAGCTCACATCATAGATGCGAGCATGATGCATTGAGCCAACTATGCATCATCTTGCCACTTTCTAAAAGTAGCAATCTCTTCCTCGAGAGCTTTGTCTGCAACCATTGCAGGGATAGGCGTGTATTAGGACATAAGATAGCTTTTCAAATTATGAGAACTATTCTCAAATTCCTTAACCAATCCGTTTAATTTGATTACGATTAATTTAGCATCTAATATGCTTCACAAGGATAGTAATTTTAGACATTGTAAAATTCTCAGAAATGAATTTGTAATTAACAACATTTTAACATACATTCTTTTATTAATTACCAAAATAAATTAGGTCTTGTTTTAAATTGGTATCTCCCACTATTTTCTTCAAACTATATTACCCTCACTTATATAGTTCGGCAAATTCTAATTAAAGATTTGCTAGTGAGAATAAGGATCCCATTTCAAATGTATATAGCCTTGTGGTGACACAACAAACTATATATAAATAAATAGGTAGACAACTTTTGTCAATTACATCAACTATGCAACTCCTTGTATTTTGCCTCTTAGATTATTTTGATCAAGTGGTGGCACATCCGAATCAAAATTATCCAAGTTAAGTCCGACCTAGCATTCCATATATTCAAAAAAGAAAAATATCATCCTTGTACACAACAAAACAATATTGTTCAATTTTCTTTATAAGCATCAAATGTGATAAATTAACATCTTAAATACTTAATACTTGCCTTGTGGTGACACAACAAACTCATATTAAATATTTAATACTCTATTAATTTTATCATGCTAGAAGGCTTACGCTCGATATTCCAAATATCTTTGAACGCTTAGGACTTAATATAAAAATTGAGGGTTTTGTTATTAATTTGTCTCATCTTGTTTAGCGCGCATGCACATATATATATAAAATACGCGTCATATTAATGAACATGCGAAGCATGTTTGCATAATATATAATATATATAATATAAGCATGCACATATAGAATACTATATTCTACCCGGATTGATTATGGACTTTATTCTAGTTTGGTTCACTAGAGCCACCAAGTGAACCAAAAGGTCAAACCCTAGGGGTGCAAGAATTAATATTTAAATATAACTATTATATTTAAACCCGGGCTCCATTACAAACGGGTCTTCAAGCGCTCCTTGCCCCTTGATCTCCAATTCTTCAAAATAATTCTAAAAATTCCTATTACATAACTATTTTAAAATAAATAGAAACCTTGATCGCCAATCAGGGAAGTACATAGGAGGAGATAGAATTTTCATTAAGAAAAATTAGAGAAAGACGAGTACGCAGACCCCATTTAATAAAACCCATACATTCATGCATCCAACTAAAATAAATCCAATCGCATTGGTCAATAGTCCATAATCAATCCCATTTATTATCATACACATCACCATATGCATCAATAAATAACATTCATCTCATGAATAATAAACATTTAATATATATATTGATATCATTTAATGGGCAAATTTAGTTAGTATAAAATCTAATTTTGAATTAAAATAAACTCCTTTATTTTAATCCAAATTTAAATCAAAATAAAACTATTTTATTTTAATTTATCCAATTTTGAATGAAATAAACTATTTTATTTTAATCAAAATCTTTAATCAAAATAAACTCCTTTATTTTAATTAATTATGGAATCCAATTCCATGTAAAAAATCTTTAATTAAAATAAACTCTTTTATTTTAATTAATTATGGAATCCAATTCCATGTAAGAAAAAAAAAATTTTTATTTAAAGGAAACACGGATATTCTTTCCTATTCACAAATAAACTCCTTTATTTTGAATAATATGAAATCTTATTCCATATTTAAATAAACTCTTTTATTTAAGGAAATTAGGATTCTCTTTCCTATTCACAAATAAACTCCTTTATTTTGAATAATATGAAATCTTATTTCATATCTAAATAAACTCCTTTATTTAAGGAAAAATATAATCCAATTTCAACTCCAATTAGTTATCATGGAATCTAATTCCAACTCTAATTAGTTAGCATGAAATTTAATTTTAATATTAAAATAAACCCTTTTATTTTAATATTAAAATAAATCTTTATTTTAAAATTAAAATAAACTTTTTATCTTAATTATAAAATAAATGAAATTATATATATATAATAATAATAATAACCGAAACTGTTATTATATATATATATATATAATAAAACGGATAATATATATATTATACATATATATATAATAACCTGATTCCTTGTAATTCAAAAAAAAAAAAATTACGTACATGCTGATCATTCAAAACCGTGCACATGCCTTTTTTTTTTTTTTTTTTTTTTAAAACGCACTGCTGCTTCAAATTTTGACCGAATGTATCATGCTTTTTTTTTAAAAAAAAATTTCCGTGGCCTGCCTGTTTTGGTTGCCATGAATTCCATGAGTTATTATATATATATATATATATATATATATATATATATATATATATATATAAAATAAACTATTTCCGAAAATAGTTATCGGATTTTTTTTTTTTTTTTAATAAATTTTATACAATAAAATTATGCCCAATTAAATTGTTCTAAACACATATCAATATACATATCAAATTAAAACAATTAATAATTCGCATAAAGGTTTGGCTCTGATGCCACTGTTAGGTTTGTAATATTCTAGAACGCAATCAAATTGCATAAATTAAGCGGAAGCGTGTAAAAACAGAGTTTAAAAATTTTACAAACCATATACCCGGATCATCCTTTATGCATAATTATTAATTAAACGAAAAGATAAAGAATAAAATCATACCCTTGAAGATCGAGCTTCCTCAGGTACAAGTTCACCTCCAAATCCTTTCGCGTTCAACTTGAATCTAGCGGGGTTTTGTTCCTTCCTTTGATCAACGTTAGCCACCCAAATGTTTGGCCTCTAGAGGTGATCCACCAAGGAAAAAGAAAATTCAAGAAGAATGGTGGTTGGCTAAACCCTAGTTTTTCTATCTCTATAGAAAAGGTGTACTCTCCCAACAATTGGAATTATGTCGTATGTTGAAAAAGTCAACAATACTCCCACCCATAATAAGACTCCTCTTATTAATAGATGTGGGCAACCCACCTTAACAATTAAGGAATTGGGTTTTATATAATTAATTAAATTCTTTTAATTAATTAAGCTCCCTAATCTTATTAGGGATAATTAATTAAACTCCTTTAACTAATTTTTCCTCCTAATCCTATTAGGAATAAATGAGAGTACTTATATTAAATTAATTCCTAAACTCTTTTAGAAATTAAAATAATAATAATTGTAATAATATTAATAAGACTCCTCTTATTAATTTATATTTAATATTTCTAAAATATTAAATAATAATATTAAACTATTTAATTTATTCTATCACCATAGATTAAATTAAATATACTTAACATATTATTACGATTATGCCATTAACTTCTTAAATAATTATTCTTCCTTTTATGGTGTGACCCTTTAGGTTCTCCATATTAAACCTATTGTGAATAAATCAATTAGAATAATTCTAATCTTATTTAAATAAATAAATTAAACAATTAATTTATTTAAATAAATAATATTTATTCTACAATAGGGATAAGCCTCCCTAAATGATCAACGACTTTCCGGATAATATAGATTTCAACATTAATCATTAAAGAACCTTTGAGTAAATAGTTACCGTATAATTCAATCCTTCCACCATACAATGTCCCAATTAAATATAAGACATGGAATTACATCACAAGTCTTATTTTATTTAATTATATGTATTTCGACTCTTAAATGCACAACTCAAATAATGCAAATTAGAAACTCCTTTCTAATTTCATTCTCATTAACCAAGGACTACTTTGGGTTGTCATTTATCGAATCACATAGGACATTTCTCTTCTTTTATTAGAAGTGGTAGATTCTTTATTGATCATACATTATCTCCATGTACAACTTATTTTACCCAAGCATACCCTTTGATATACCCTAAGGGTCTTAAGGAATAAGTCAAAGTATAACTCATCATACACAAGATACTATGATGATCTCAAGTCCAAGGATCACTTGTCTACTATCACTACAGAAATTCCTATTGACAGCAAATTAAACTCCATTAGGTATTCCTTAGCGAGCCACGTTCAAAGAACTTATTCTCTAATAAGCACCTACATACTTGCTTTAGTGTCTCCACACAAATGATCATGAGATCAATCATCCTCATCCAATGAGCAAGCAACGTATGTACCAATCTATCCGGATTCACTAATCCCCAATTTAGTAATCCAATGATTGGGAACTATTTTAGTTTTTAAGCTTTCTAAGAATTTAGATCTCATTAGAATGATCATCATCATTATTCTAAAAGCATTGCTTAAAACTATGGGTTTATCACATATTATAAAACAAAGATCATGTAGATAATTAAAAGCCTTTAATAATTTAATACTTTTTATTAATAAATGAATAAGATTGTTACAAAGTATATGCTTTATCATCAAATATGATTGGCTTGTGTGCATACTACTTTCAATAACAACTTGCGTACTTTGCAAAATTTATAAATATTACCCACAACTATAACATTATATCAAATTCATTCCATAATATTCAAAAATTGTAAGACCCCGAATTTTATGAAATAAAAGTATTCAATTTTTCTTATAATTACTATTCAGTAAATGGTTAAATTGATAAAAGTTAAAGTTAAGGGTGATATATGAATTTTTTTTCAAATTAAGCAAGTGGCTATAAAATACTTATTGTTGTCGGGGAATATTCGTTTGGTCGTGGAATATTTTTTTCGTTTGAGAATATTCGCATGACGGCCAGCGATCATTTAGGGCCCCATAACGTAATAAGCATGTCGATGGAGAAAACGATAAATTTGAGTTTTTATAAATAACGGCGTAATCGTTACCATTAACACTGCTTGAATAATGCGGTTGGTAAAGTAAAGTAATACGCGTTGTTGCACAAAGAGCTACACCAGACATTACGACGTATTTTTTTCAATTATTGATTCTTACGTGAGAAGGCACTACTCAATAATTGTTACAAAGAATTACTTGCTTCAATATTTTATTTTATTGATTCAATAATTGTTTGTGTTGATATTTTATATTATTGTTGTTCAATAATTATCAACTTGCACGTATTTCCATTATCGGATCAATAATTCATATTATTTGAATAATATTATTAGATAGCATTATTGGCAATGTCTAGAAAGTTCTCATCAAGGAGAGGTTTGGTCACCTAATTGCTTGGCGCCAAGAAGGAGAAATTCTTATTGAAAGCCCCTCTTTCCTGGAACTACTACGGTTGTCATAAATGTGATTCGTAATATTATTTGTGAATAATTAATTATTGATTCATATGATAAGAAAATATTTATTTGATGTGGATATAAATGATGGATTTATTTATGTGGTTATAAGTGAAGGAATTAATGATGAGGTGTTTTATCAAGATTTGTTTAAATGGAGAACAAAATATGGGATTTTCGGAAAAATTAGTTTATTACTTGATTTTGTAAAATCCATAACTCTTTGTGTATAATGAGTTAAGAGATGAGCCATATATCAAAAGAAAGCCCTAGAAGTAAGCTAATCAGAAATTTGAATCACCCAAAAATTCTTTGTAGATATTTCGTGGTGAAATTTTGAATGAAATCGGTCCGAAGGACTAATAGTCCGAAAAATCGGTGTTCTTCACTATATTATGTGAGTTATAAATTTTGATCTGACCGTTGGATCGTTGTAATTTTTGGATATGTTATACATACATAAGTTGAGTATATGTCCACAAATTTTGAACCGTTAAAAATGAACGAATGATTTGTTATGAATTTTAAGAGGTGACTGATTCGGAAATTAGGTTTATAATTGATTTTGGTGGAAAATTCTAGAATTGAGTGGGCCCCACTTGTGGTTGGTGAAGAAATGTGCTGAATTTTATTTCAAATGTGGTGGGTGGGAATAGTAGCGAGAGTAAAGCCATCAGGTTGCAGGTTAAGTCTGCTTCGGCGTGCTAACATTTTCCTATAAATAGAGGGCTAAGTTAGAATTGAAAATCACACCAGAAACAAAGTTTTCTCTCTTTCTCTCTCTAGATTATTGAGTGTAATTTGTGAGTATTTAGATACTTGGTGAGTTGATATTCATCGATCTGCAAGTTTCCTTCAAATCATATCCGATATCCCGTCGGAAGTCTTTGCTCTTTTTGAGGTAAGGGATAGTAAGGGATAGTAAGGGATATTATTTTTTTTTGTAATGATATTATTTCTTCAATATCATTATGCTGAAATGTTGATCTGAAGTTTTTATCAAATTTGGAACTTTTTCATGTCGGGGTTACTATTCATGAGTTACTATTCACGAGTTACTATTCATGAGTTACTATTCACGAGTTACTATTCACGAGTACTATTCATGAAGCGTGAAAATGTTTTTTGTGGAATTTCTATCTTTTGGTGTCGGAAGTTACTATTCACGTATCTGCACTATTCACGATATCTGACTATTCACGATATCGGCACTATTCACTTAATCATCAAGACTATTCAATAGAAAAATGAAAATTTTTCTTTTCGTCTAAAATATATCTATTCGGATACTAGCTTTGATTGTATCCATGTTTTGATCATTCTTGAATTTTACACCACTATGATTATTTTTGAGGTATTTTTGGACGTGGATAAAACCAATGCAAAGATGAATGATTTCTGAAGAATATCTTTGGCATGTAGTGTGCAAAGATGAACAGTGTTTAAATGAACATGACCAACTGATGAATATCTTTAGCCAGTAGTGCAAAGATGAATTATTGATGAATATCTTTTGCTCGTGTAGTGCAAAGATGACTTGTTGATGAATATCTTAGCCTATAGTACAAAGATGAATTATTGATGAATATCTTTTGCTCGTAATGCAAAGATGACACATTGTTGAATATCTTTGCTTTTAGAGTGCAAAGATGAATTATTGATGAATATCTTTGGCTTGTAATGCAAAGATGACCCGTTGTTGAATATCTTTAGCTTTGTAGTGTAAAGATGAATCGTTGATGAATATCTTTGGCCCGTGGTGCAAAGATGAATTTATTAGTATGATTATGAATGTGGCTGTGATTTGGTATAACCATGATCTTTGATGTTTCGGTAAAGACAAGTGATGAAAATTATCTTTGTCTTGGATGAGGAAAGGAATTTAGAACTACAATTACGATTATGAAGTTATACACGTGATTGTGGATGAGAATTGTTGATTGATGTTACGAGGATAAAACATTGTTGGTGGATTTTTAACATGGAGAAGACAATAGACTTTATAGTCTATTTGACTCTTCTAATGGATTGCTCATTCCACGCAACTATGGTTGAAAAGTTTTATCATCTACCATATGTTCTAAATCTCCGATTTATTATCGATGAAGACTATTGATAATTTATTTATCTTTAGTCATAATATTCTTTATCGAAGCTAGTTGTGCTCACCCTTTTGTTTCACAATTCCTTTCGTAACAAAAGTGTAGCTGGGTCGAGCGGGGGATAGCGAGGGAATAGAGTGGTGGTCTATAGATGTTGAGGGTGAGGTGAATTTAACTTGGAATGGTGTTTTGTCACTATCATACAAGATGTCTAATGACATACAACCTCGTGTTATCATAAGACATGGTTGTGCTCATCCACTTGCTGAGTATATTTACAAGCACTACCTATATAATCTTGGTGTTTGTTTGGAGTATAATACCCAATTAGAGACAGTGGAGATAATGATATGTCGAAGAGAAGACTCACCATTGGGAAGAATATGATAGTAATCTTCTCGTTTTCTTTGGGGTTTATTGGGTTAACCAAGGATAATTCTGTGCCATATGATATCTACCATAACCTAAAAGCATGGCCTCCCATGTACGAAGGTTTCCTTG
Organism: Panax quinquefolius; assembly: GCA_020205615.1. NCBI lineage: Eukaryota > Viridiplantae > Streptophyta > Magnoliopsida > Apiales > Araliaceae > Panax > Panax quinquefolius. The sequence goes on along the minus strand of CM035167.1, from coordinate 43,677,162 downwards.
AGCACTTCCCAAAGTTTCTAATTTCTAAAACAGTTTTTGACTGTACCTTTATGTAAGGTGTCATGGTGACGTGTTATCCAAGTTGGTGTCCAGAGTTACATTTGGTATATATTGGTATCCAAACTCACAGCATATGTGTTGTTGTATTTTGCACGACAATTGTTGTAATAAAGTTGTAGTTATTTCTGTACCATGTATTTAACGACTTCGTAATAGGTTGGATGGAATGGACCTATTTTGGGGTTGTTACATTTGGTATCGAGCTTAGGATATGATCTCCGGCGGAGATCGGGAATAGAACTAGGAGGGGAGAGATGAGTAAATCCTTCGCTAGTGTGTCCTACCTAAGCTTATTTGTTGGGTCACCATAATATCGAGATATTATGTGATATGTTAATTTGCTCAATTAACCTTTGTTTTGAAGTCGTATTCTAGAATGATATCCAAATACAGTGAGATGAGCAATGGAGAAATCATGATGACAGGGGAGATAGAATCAAATGAAAACAAGGTATTCTCAACTCTTTGAAATACCAGTAATGTAAATTTCGGGGACGAAATTTCATAAGGAGGGAGATTGTAAGACCCAAATTTTATGAAATAAAAGTATTCAATTTTTCTTATAATTACTATTCAGTAAATGGTTAAATTGATAAAAGTTAAAGTTAAGGGTGATATATGAATTTTTTTTCAAAATAAGCAAGTGGCTATAAAATACTTATTGTTGTCGGGGAATATTCGTTTGGTCGTGGAATATTTTTTTTACTTTTGAGAATATTCGTCATTTACTGCCAGTAGCTTCATCATTAGGGGCCCCATAATGTAATAAGCATCGGATGGAGAAAACGATAAATTTGAGTTTTTATAAATAACGGCGTAATCGTTACCATTAACACTGTTGGAATACCCGGTTGGTAAAGTAAAGTAATACGCTGTCGTTGTTGCATGCGATGAAATTACTACAGATATTGCGATGATTTTTTTCAATTATTGATTCTTACGTGAGAAGGCACTACTCAATAATTGTTACGATAATTCTTGTTCAATATTTTATTTTATTGATTCAATAATTGTTTGTGTTGATATTTTATATTATTGTTGTTCAATAATTATCACCGCACGCAGTATTTCCCATTATCGGATCAATAATTCATATTATTTGAATAATATTATTAGATAGCATTATTGGCAATGTCTAGAAAGTTACATCAAGGAGAGGTTTGGTCACCTAATTGCGGCGCCAAATGAAGGAGAAATTCTTATTGAAAGCCCCTCTTTCTCGAGGAGCACCTGGTTGTCATAAATGTGATTACAGAATATTATTTGTGAATAATTAATTATTGATTCATATGATAAGAAAATATTTATTTGATGTGGATATAAATGATGGATTTATTTATGTGGTTATAAGTGAAGGAATTAATGATGAGGTGTTTTATCGAGATTTGTTTAAATGGAGAACAAAATATGGGATTTTCGGAAAAAATTAGTTTATTACTTGATTTTGTAAAATCCATAACTCTTTGTATAATGAGTTAAGAGATGAGCCATATATCAAAAGAAAGCCCTAGAAGTAAGCTAACTGTAGAAATTTGAATAACCCAAAAATTCTTTGTAGATATTTCGTGGTGAAATTTTGAATGAAATCGTCCAAAGGACTAATAGTCCTAAAAATCGGTGTTCTTCACTATATTATGAGTTATAAATTTTGATCCGACCGTTGGATCATTGTAATTTTTGGATATGTTATACATACATAAGTTGAGTATATGTCCACAAATTTTGAACCGTTAAAATGAACGAATGATTTGTTATGAATTTTAAGAGGTGACTGATTCGGAAATTAGGTTTATAATTGATTTTGGTGGAAAATTCTAGAATTGAGTGGGCCCCACTTGTGGTTGGTGAAGAAATGTGCTGAATTTTATTTCAAATGTGGTGGGTGGGAATAGTAGCGAGTAAAGCCATCGTGTTGCGAAGTTAAGTCTGCTTGGTGGCTAACATTTTCCTATAAATAGAGGGCTAAGTTAGAATTGAAAATCACACCGTAAACAAAGTTTTCTCTCTTTCTCTCTAGATTATTGAGTGTAATTTGTGAGTATTTAGATACTTGGTGAGTTGATATTCATCGATGCAAGTTTCCTTCAAATATTCATATCCGATATCCTCGTCAAGTCTTTGCGCTTTTGAGGTAAGGGATAGTAAGGGATATTATTTTTTTGTAATGATATTATTTCTTCAATATCATTATCTTTGAAATGTTGATCCGAAGTTTTTATCAAATTTGGAACTTTTTCATGTCGGGTTACTATTCATGAGTTACTATTCACGAGTTACTATTCATGAGTTACTATTATTTACGAAGTTACTATTCACGAGTACTATTCATGAAGCGTGAAAATGTTTTTTGTGGAATTTCTATCTTTTGGTGTCGGAGTTACTATTCACGTATACGGCACTATTCACGTATACGGCACTATTCACGTATACGGCACTATTCACGAATACGGCACTATTCACCGAAAAATGAAAATTTTTCTTTTCGTCTAAAATATCTATTCTGGATACTAGCTTTGATTGTATCCATGTTTTGATCATTCTTGAATTTTACACCACTATGATTATTTTTGAGGTATTTTTGGACGTGGATAAAACCAATGCAAAGATGAATGATTTCTGAAGAATATCTTTGGCCTGTAGTGCAAAGATGAACAGGTGTTTAAATGAACATGACCAACTGATGAATATCTTTAGCCAGTAGTGCAAAGATGAATTATTGATGAATATCTTTTGCTCGTAGTGCAAAGATGACTTGTTGATGAATATCTTAGCCTGTAGTGCAAAGATGAATTATTGATGAATATCTTTTGCTCGTAATGCAAAGATGACCTGTTGTTGAATATCTTTAGCCTGTAGTGCAAAGATGAATTATTGATGAATATCTTTGGCTTGTAATGCAAAGATGACCCGTTGTTGAATATCTTTAGCCTGTAGTGTAAAGATGAACTGTTGATGAATATCTTTGGCCCGTGGTGCAAAGATGAATTTATTAGTATGATTATGAACAGGAACTGTGATTTGGTATAACCATGATCTTTGATGTTTCAGGTAAAGACAAGTGATGAAAATTATCTTTGTCTTGGATGAGGAAAGGAATTTAGAACTACAATTACGATTATGAGTTATACACGTGATTGTGGGCGAGAATTGTTGATTGATGTTACGAGGATAAAACATTGTTGGTGGATTTTAACATGGAGAAGACAATAGACTTTATAAGTCTATTTGACTCTTCTAATGGATCGCTCATTCACCGCAACTATGGTTGAAAAGTTTTATCATCTACCATATGTTCTAAATCTACGATTTATTCTTGATGAAGACTATTGATAATTTATTTATCTTTAGTCATAATATTCTTTATCGAGCTAGTTGTGCTCACCCTTTTGTTTCACAATTCCTTTCGTGTAACAAAAGTGTAGTATTTGGATCGAGCGGGATAGCGAGGAATAGAGTGGTGGTCTATAGATGTTGAGGGTGAGGTGAATTTAACTTGGAATGGTGTTTTGTCACTATCATACAAGATGTCTAATGACATACAACCTCGTGTTATCATAAGACATGGTTGTGCTCATCCACTTGCTGAGTATATTTACAAGCACTACCTATATAATCTTGGTGTTTGTTTGGAGTATAATACCCAATTAGAGACAGTGGAGATAATGATATGTCAAGAGAAGACTCACCATTGGGAAGAATATGATAGTAATCTTCTCGTTTTTCTTTGGGATTTATTGGGTTAACCAAGGATAATTCTGTGGCCATATGATATCTACCATAACCTAAAAGCATGGCCTCCCATGTACGAAGGTTTCCTTGAGCACTTCCCAAAGTTTCTAATTTCTAAAACAGTTTTTGACTGTACCTTTATGTAAGGTGTCATGGTGACGTGTTATCCAAGTTGGTGTCCAGAGTTACATTTGGTATATATTGGTATCCAAACTCACAGCATATGTGTTGTTGTATTTTGCACGACAATTGTTGTAATAAAGTTGTAGTTATTTCTTTTACCATGTATTTAACGACTCGAAATAGGTTGAATGGAATGGACCAATTTTGGGGTTGTTACATTTGGTATCAGAGCTTAGGGATATGATCTCTGGCGGAGATCGGGGAATAGAACTAGGAGGGGAGAGATGAGTAAATCCTTCGCTAGTGTGTCCTACCTAAGCTTATTTGTTGGTCAGTCATAATATCGAGATATTATGTGATATGTTAATTTGCTCAATTAACCTTTGTTTTGAAGTCATATTCTAGAATGATATCCAAATACGAGAGATGAGCAATGGAGAAATCATGATGACGGGGGAGATAGAATCAAAATGAAAACAAGGTATTCTCAACTCTTTGAAATACCAGGTACGTAAATTTCGGGGACGAAATTTCATAAGGAGGGGAGATTGTAAGACCCCGAATTTTATGAAATAAAAGTATTCAATTTTTCTTATAATTACTATTCAGTAAATGGTTAAATTGATAAAAGTTAAAGTTAAGGGTGATATATGAATTTTTTTTCAAAATAAGCAAGTGGCTATAAAATACTTATTGTTGTTTGGAATATTCGTTTGGTCGTGGAATATTTTTTTCGCCGGAGAATATTAAATATTTATTTTGACGATCATTTAGGGCCCCATAATGAATAACTGTTGATGGAGAAAACGATAAATTTGAGTTTTTATAAATAACGGCGTAATCGTTACCATTAACACTGTTGGAATACCCGGTTGGTAAAGTAAAGTAATACGCGTTGTTGCACAGTAGCACACGGTATTGCACAGTATTTTTTCAATTATTGATTCTTACGTGAGAAGGCACTACTCAATAATTGTTACAATGAATTCTTGCTCAATATTTTATTTTATTGATTCAATAATTGTTGTGTTGATATTTTATATTATTGTTGTTCAATAATTATCAACGCATGATATTTCCCATTATCAGATCAATAATTCATATTATTTGAATAATATTATTAGATAGCATTATTGGCAATGTCTAGAAAGTTCAGTCAAGGAGAGGTTTGGTCACCTAATTGCGCGCCAGTAAGGAGAAATTCTTATTGAAAGCCCCTCTTTCTGAAACTACCGTTGTCATAAATGTGATTACAGTAATATTATTTGTGAATAATTAATTATTGATTCATATGATAAGAAAATATTTATTTGATGTGGATATAAATGATGGATTTATTTATGTGGTTATAAGTGAAGGAATTAATGATGAGGTGTTTTATCAAGATTTGTCGAAATGGAGAACAAAATATGGGATTTTCGGAAAAATTAGTTTATTACTTGATTTTGTAAAATCCATAACTCTTTGTGTATAATGAGTTAAGAGATGAGCCATATATCAAAAGAAAGCCCTAGAAGTAAGCTAATCTGTAGAAATTTGAATAACCCAAAAATTCTTTGTAGATATTTCGTGGTGAAATTTTGAATGAAATCGGTCCAAGGACTAATAGTCCAAAAATCGGTGTTCTTCACTATATTATGCGTGAGTTATAAATTTTGATCCGACCGTTGGATCGTTGTAATTTTTGGATATGTTATACATACATAAGTTGAGTATATGTCCACAAATTTTGAACCGTTAAAATGAACGAATGATTTGTTATGAATTTTAAGAGGTGACTGATTCGAAATTAGGTTTATAATTGATTTTGGTGGAAAATTCTAGAATTGAGTGGGCCCCACTTGTGGTTGGTGAAGAAATGTGCTGAATTTTATTTCAAATGTGGTGGGTGGGAATAGTAGCGGTAAAGCCATCGGGTTTGCGAGTTAAGTCCCTTGCGTGCATAAACATTTTCCTATAAATAGAGGGCTAAGTTAGAATTGAAAATCACACCGAAACAAAGTTTTCTCTTTCTCTCTCTAGATTATTGAGTGTAATTTGTGAGTATTTAGATACTTGGTGAGTTGATATTCATCGATGCAAGTTTCCTTCAAAATATATCCGATATTCATCGTAAGTCTTTGCTCTTTTGAGGTAAGGGATAGTAAGGGATAGTAAGGGATATTATTTTTTTGTAATGATATTATTTCTTCAATATCATTATCTTTGAAATGTTGATCTGAAGTTTTTATCAAATTTGGAACTTTTTCATGTCCAAGGGTTACTATTCATGAGTTACTATTCACGAGTTACTATTCATGAGTTACTATTCACGAAGTTACTTATTCACGAGTACTATTCATGAAAGCGTGAAAATGTTTTTGTGGAATTTCTATCTTTTGGTGTCGAGAGTTACTATTCACGTATAAGGCACTATTCACGATATCTGACACTATTCACGTGATCTGGCACTATTCACTTATCATCGGCACTATTCAATAGAAAAATGAAAATTTTTCTTTTCGTCTAAAATATCTATTCTGGATACTAGCTTTGATTGTATCCATGTTTTGATCATTCTTGAATTTTACACCACTATGATTATTTTTGGAGGTATTTTTGGACGTGGATAAAACCAATGCAAAGATGAATGATTTCTGAAGAATATCTTTGGCCTGTAGTGCAAAGATGAACAGGTGTTTAAATGAACATGACCAACTGATGAATATCTTTAGCCAGTAGTGCAAAGATGAATTATTGATGAATATCTTTTGCTCGTAGTGCAAAGATGACTTGTTGATGAATATCTTAGCCTATAGTGAAAAGTTTTATCATCTACCATATGTTCTAAATCTCTGATTTATTACTGATGAAGACTATTGATAATTTATTTATCTTTAGTCATAATATTCTTTATTGAAGCTAGTTGTGCTCTCCCCCTTTGTTTCACAATTCCTTCGTGTAACAAAAGTGTAAATTTGGGTCGAGCGGGGATAGCGAGGGAATAGAGTGGTGGTCTATAGATGTTGAGGGTGAGGTGAATTTAACTTGGAATGGTGTTTTGTCACTATCATACAAGATGTCTAATGACATACAACCTCGTGTTATCATAAGACATGGTTGTGCTCATCCACTTCTTTGAGTATATTTACAAGCACTACCTATATAATCTTGGTGTTTGTTTGGAGTATAATACCCAATTAGAGACAGTGGAGATAATGATATGTCAAGAGAAGACTCACCATTGGGAAGAATATGATAGTAATCTTCTCGTTTTTCTTTGGGGTTTATTGGGTTAACCAAGGATAATTCTGTGGCCATATGATATCTACCATAACCTAAAAGCATGGCCTCCCATGTACGAAGGTTTCCTTGAGCACTTCCCAAAGTTTCTAATTTCTAAAACAGTTTTTGACTGTACCTTTATGTAAGGTGTCATGGTGACGTGTTATCCAAGTTGGTGTCCAGAGTTACATTTGGTATATATTGGTATCCAAACTCACAGCATATGTGTTGTTGTATTTTGCACGACAATTGTTGTAATAAAGTTGTAGTTATTTCTGTACCATGTATTTAACGACTCAGAATAGGTTGGATGGAATGGACCTATTTTGGGGTTGTTACAAAAATGATATTTATAGAAAATTCATCTTTATTCATAAAAGTTGGGGTCTTACAACTAAGACCAGATTATTTAAGCATAAGTCGAAGGTATCACCGAACACGGAGAAGTCATCCATAAATACTTCCAAATTATGTTCTACCATATCAGAGAAGATCGCCATCATGAACCGTTGAAAGGTTACCGGCGCATTACATAAACCAAAAGACATACGACGGAAGGCAAACGTACCGTAAGGGCATGTGAATGTGGTTTTTTTTTTATCTTCCAGGGCTATGGCAATTTAATTGTACCCGAAATATCCATCCAAAAGACAGTAGAATTGATGTCCTGCTAACTTATCCAACATCTGATCAATGAACGGCAAGGGGAAGTGATCCTTGCGTGTGGCTTTATTCAGCTTGCGGTAGTCCATACATACTCTCCATCCTGTAACAGTTCTAGTAGGGATGAGCTCATTAGCTTCGTTCTTCACCACTGTCATACCCCCTTTCTTTGGTACGCACTGTATAGGACTTACCCATGAACTGTCCGAGATTGGATAAATAATACCGACATCCAACCACTTTATGATCTCCTTTTTCACCACATCCTTCATAATGGGGTTTAGCCTTCTTTGCTGCTCAATGGTTGGTCTTGCCCCCTCTTCTAATAAAATTTTATGCATACAGAATGATGGACTAATTCCTCGAATATCCGCTATATTCCACCCAATTACTGTTTTGAACTCTCGCAATACCCGTAGTAGTTTCTCCTTTTGCGTGTCAGTTAACTCTGTCGAAACAATGACTGGTAGTGTAGCATCTTTCCCCAAATAAGCATACTTCAGATGAGATGGTAGCGGTTTTAATTCCAACATCGGTAACTCTTCTATTGAGGGTTTACACTTTTTACCTTTCGTATCGGGCCTATCAAGGGTGTCGAATGGTTGATTGCTTTTTCGAAAGAAAGATGATGTATCTAGCCATTTGACATACTCAATGTCCTCTTCAATACCGTAGTCGTCTATCCCGAGCAAAATGGATTCTAGCGGGTCCTCTGAATAATTTCCACCGAACTTGTGATTAACTAATTCATCCATGATATCCACCCGCATACATTCACCTTTTTCTTTTTGATAAGACATTGACTTAAATACATTAAAGGCGACCTGTTGATCTTCAACTCGCATCGTCAATTCACCTTTTTGCACATCAATCAAAGTTCTCCCCGTTGGTAAGAATGGTCGCCCAAGAATAATTGGGATTTCTCTATCTACTTCACAATCCAAGATAAAGAAATCCACAGGGAAGATGAAATTATCCACTTTTACTAACACGTCTTCAACTATACCTAGTGGATATGTAACAGACCGATCCGCCAACTACAAACTGACATTCGTCGGTTTTGGTGCTTGGAGTCCAAACTGAGTGTAGACGGATAGTGGCATCAAGTTTATACTAGCCCCCAAATCACATAGTGCTCGTCTCAAAAACTGATTTTCAATTTCATAAGGAATAGTAAAACTACCTGGATCCTTGAGCTTCGGCGGTAACTTATTCTGAATAATTGCGATGCACTCTTCGGTTAACGCCACTGTCTCGAACTCACCCAATTTCCTCTTTCTCGACAAAACATCCTTCATAAACTTGGCGTAACTCGGCATTTGTTCCAAGGATTCGGCAAAGGGGATGTTGATATGTAGTTTTTTGAAAATATCCAAAAATCTTGAAAACTGTTTATCTAACTTGGATTTCTAAAATCTCTACGGATACGGTATGGGAGGTATTGTCATAGGTGGTTCCAATGCTTTCTGCTCTACGGTCTCATCTTGACATTTTCAGATTTCCACCACTCCTTCTATTTCATCTATTGTGTTATCCCTCTTTTCCTTATCCTTAACTGGCTCTTGCAAATCCTTTCCACTGTGTAAAGTCATGGCCTTGTAATGCTCATCGCTGCCCGGATTTACCTCTGTATCACTAGGAAGTGTTCCATGTGGACGGTTGTTCAATGCATGTGCTATCTGCCCCAATTGATTTTCCAGATTCTTTATCGACGCACCTTGACTTTTCACATTCATATCTACTTGATTCAATATCTTGTCTTGTTCCTCGATCTTTTTATCAGTACCTCTAATGAATTTTTCCAAGGCTTCCTCCCAACCTGGTTTCCTTTCTGGTTGTTGTTAAGTCGAATTTTGAAATTCGGATGTGTTTTGTTGTCTAGGTGCTTGAGCCTGATTGTTACTCCATGAAAACCCCGGATGATTTCTCTAACCCGGATTATATGCGTTTTGATTTGGGTAAGGTTGGGTAGATCGATTATAGCTCCCTACGAATTGAGCTGATTCAGAATTTATGGCACATTGATTTGTAGCATGACTCCCAGCACATAACTCACAAACCATTGCTACTTGTTGTGTGGATGGTGGACTCCATGTCTCTATTTTCTTAGCTATTGCGGCCACCTGTGCTGCCAATGCTGTCATTGGATCCACTTCAAACTTTCCCGGTGTTTTCGGAGGGTTAGACCTAGTCATGGGCCACTGATAGTTGTTATTGGCCATCGTCTCTAACAGCTGATATGCCTCATCAAAATTCTTAGACATGATTGCTCCTCCTGCTGCGGCATCAATACTGTCTCTTGTGGATGCATGCAATCCATCACAGAATATCCCAACCTACATCCACTGTGGAATTCCATGATGTGGGCATTTACAGAGCATGTCCTTGAATCTTTCCCACACCTCATATAATGTTTTTGAGTCGAACTGTGTAAAGGTGTGAATATCGTTCCGCAATTTTTCTGATTTCACTAGTGGGAAAAACATTAGATAGAAATGTTTGAGCTAAATCGTTCCATGCTGTAATTGAACCAGGAGGCAAAGAATGTAACCAACTCCGAGCTTTATCTTTCAATGTGAACGGAAACATCCTCAACCTTATAGCATCTTCCGATACATTGTTAAACTTGAAGGTGTCACAAACTTCCAAGAAACTCAAGATGTGCTCATTAGGATCATCTATCGAACTACCCCCAAACTGACATGTATTTTGGAGCATCTGAATTGTTCCCGGTTTTATCTCAAAACTGTTTGCATTAATCGCTGGCCTCCTAATACTCGACTGTATATCTGTGACGTTCGGCATGGCATATTTCCTAAGTGATTTTTGTTCTTCCCTTGCCATGTTTACGGGTATTTCCTGTTCTGCCACTTTTTCTTCCTCAGGTGACACTGCACTAGTCAACTTCAATTTCCGGAACTTCATTTCGATGTCATCTATATAAGGAAAATGTTCCTTTTTGCCCTTGATCTAGTGTACATACACTCGCAAAGAATTCCTGCAAATACAAGAAGAAAAATAAATAACGTTTAAATTAAAATCGAATTGATTATAACTAATATTGAATTAATATTAATAAAGAACTCCCCGACAGCAGCGCCAAAAACTTGTTGGTCGATTTCACAATCAAAACAAACGTGCAAGTATACACGGTCAACAAGTAATAAAGTGATAAGATAGAGTGTCGAACCCACAAAGAATTCTAATCAATAAATTCCAACTACTAGCACTATATCAATCAAATTTTATTTCAACAACCATAAAGTGTGATTTTTCTAAATAATAAAACTAAATTAAGCAAATAAAATAGATTATCCTAAAATAAATCAAATAAAATAAAACTAAGATTTTAACGAATGAATTCAGATAAATAAAGATTAAGACTTCAATGTTGTAAGACCCCGAAATTTTTAAATAAAAAAAGGAATTTCCTTTATTTATTATTTTGAAATAGTAAGGGTTGATTTGATTAATGTGGATAGTTAAGGGTTAAATATGCAAATATTTCAAATTAAGCAAGTGGTTATAAAATATTCATTGTTGTTGGGGAATATTCGTTTGGTCGTGAAATATTAAATGCGGTCGGAATATTAAATGATGCGACGGTAGCGACCATGTGTGGGCCCCATAACGGAAAGTGATTGGATGAAGAAAACGACAAATATAAGTTGTTTTTAAATAATGGCGTAGTTATTATTTAGATTAATCTTGTTGGAATACCGGTGGTTAAAACACACTAATACGCGTTGTTGAGCAAGTAGCACTTGGTATTGCACCAATTATTGATTCTTACGTAAGAAGGCACTACTCGATAATGGTTACAATAATTCTTTCAAAGATTTTATTGAGTTAATAATTCTTGCGTTGATATTTTATATTCTTGTTGTTTGATAATTGTCATTACACAAAGATCTTTCATTATCGAAGCAATAATTCATATTATCTGAATAATATTATTAGATAACATTATTGGTAATGTCTAGAAAGTTACATCTAAGGAGAGGTTTGGTCACCTAATTGCGCTTGATGAAGAAATTCTTATTAAAAAAAGCCCTCTTTCACAGGACGCTGCACGGTTGTCAATATTGTGATTCTCGTAATATTATTTGTGAATAATTAATTATTGATTTATATGATGAGGAAAATATTGATTTTATGTGGATATAGATGGAGAAAATTTTAAAATGACAATTGTTGAAAATTAATATTTTATCTTTTTACGATAAAATAATTCATTTAAATATATTATTTTAATAATATATTAACGGTGATATTTTACAACGAATGTGGGATATATGAGTATCTGAGGAGGAAAGTATTTTTTTTGCAATAAATGTTTAAAACATGTTAAACATATGCTCGGTGGACCCCATTTATTGATTGAAATTTGATTATAGCTTGTAAAATTGCCCGTTTGTGGATTTCTTTTGTCAATTTCTGATTGGAATTTGGAAAAACTTTCTTCAGAAAGTTGTAGAGAATTGAAATTCCTATAAAAAATCGCGAGATTCAAATTTTCTGATGAAAGGGCTATTTATTATGAATTATTGAAGTTCAAAAGTTCAAAATAATTGATTTTTGGAAGTTTAAAATATTTAAAATTAGAAAAACGTTTTTTCTTATTTTTTTCTAGAAGGTGGCATGTGTTTGATGGCTGAAATCAGATTCTAGACATGTGTAGAAAATAATATAATTATATTATTAATTTATTAAATTTTACTGTTTTGGTGTTCTAAGCAATTTCTATAAATAGGGTGCTTGGGTTAGAATTGAAAATCACACCGTAAACTGAAGTTTTCTCTCTCTATTATCGGCGTATTCTTGTGAGTATTTTGAGTATACTTTGAGTATTGCTATACTGGTGCAAGTCCAAGTCATAGCCTATATCCTGTTTTAATTTAGAAATCTTGATCTTTCGAGGTAAGGAATATTATTTTTTTTCGTAATGATGATATTATTTCTTCAATATCATTATCTTTGAAATGTTGATCTGAAGTTTTATCAAATTTGGAACTTTTTCATGTCAGGGTTACTATTCATGGGTTACTATTCATGAGTTACTATTCACGAGTTACTATTCATGAGTTACTATTCACGAGTTACTATTCACGAGTACTATTCATGAAGCGTGAAGATGTTTTTTTTGGAATTTCTATCTTTTGGTGTCGGAGTTACTATTCACGTATACGGCACTATTCACGTATACGGCACTATTCACGTATACGGTACTATTCACCGAAAAATAAAATTTCTTCTTTTTGTCCAAAATATCTATTCTGGATACTAACTCTGATTGTATCCATGTTTTGATCATTCTTGAATTTTACACCACTATGATTATTTTTGAGGTATTTTTGGGCGTGGATAAAACCAAGTACGAATCCTTAATCCTTAATCCTTGTCATTTTGTTTCACTGGATTCGTTTCTTTAAAAATATTTTCATCATCCTCGATCTTAAATGATGATATTATTGAATATCTTTGGCTCAGTAGTGCAAAGATGAATGATTTCTGAAGAATATCTTTGGCTTTGTGATGCAAAGATGAGCAGTATTGAGATGAACATGACCGATTGATTAATATCTTTGGCTGTAGTGCAAAGATGAGCAGTGTTTAAATGAACATGACCAATGATGAATATCTTTGGCTGTAGTGCAAAAGATGAATATTTGATTCGAGATGCATATTGATTGATGTTACGGGGATAAAATATTGATGATGGACTTATTAAATTCATAGATTATAGTAGATTTCATTCTCTACGTAACTCTTCTATGAATTATTATTTCATTGCGAATATTGATCCGAAACTTGTTGTACATTGTATTCTATCGATTTTTTCCTCGTTGAAGACTAACGATAATTTGTTGTATATTATCTTAGTCATAATATTCTTTACTGGGCTAGTTGAGCTCACCCTTTTCCTTGTTGTTCCATATTTTCTTCTCAGGAGGCGAGAATGGAGCGAGTACTAGTCGGGGTATAGAATGAAGGTTCTAGAGAGAGTTGTTTAGTAGTCCTCACTATTTTTGTAAAATAATGAATCAATAATTATGATGGGGATTTATTTGCGTGTGGATATTGTCTAGAAGACAATATTATATTTAAACTCACGATATATATATTGTCGTATTTCACACGACATTTGTATTATTGAAGTTGTAGTTTGCTTCTTGTACCATGTATTTGGCGACTCGAAATGGGTGTTGTGTATACCTATTTTGGGGCGTCACGGTTAATATCGAGCTTAGGGATAAGATCTCTGGCGGAGATCGGGGAATTGAACTAGGAGGGAGAGCGAGTAAATCCTTCGCTAGTGTGTCCTACTAAGCTTATTTGTTAGTTGGTTAGTATATAGGGATATTATGTGATATATTGATTTCCTTAATTAACCCTTATTTTATGACGATGTTTGAGAATGTCGTGAGAATATTAACAATGGAGTAAATGAGGCCACCGTGGAGATGCTGTGCTTACCAACGAGGAGAGCGTAACAACAATGTTGGCAATGTACCTCCTGTGAACAACACCACCGAAAGATGATGAGCGAGGGGATGTTTAGAAGCTTTTTGCGGTTCATGCAAAATCGAGATGAGGGAGACTCGTGTTCAAAATACGAGGAGGAAATGATAGCAATTCACGAGTGGTCACAACCAAAGCAGTTCAAAGAGTTGGGACCACCAGAATTGCTGGGAAAAGCGGATCCGATTAAAGGCGAGGCGTGGGTCAAACAAATTACCAAGATATTCGATGTCTTGGGATGCGGAGGAACAGAAAGTTCCATTCGCCGCCTTTATGTTCCGTGGCGAAGCGATTCTTCGGTGGGAATCAGTGAAGCGTACCCATCCAAATTGCACTCGGCGTGTCATGGGAGACGTTTGAAAGCAGATTCAATGACAAGTACTTCCACGAAAGTATTCGTCGTATGAAGGAAGTGGAGTTTATTAGACTAGAAGCGAATAACATGGCGGTGTCCCGATGACGAGGCGAAGTTCGCGGAGTTATCCCGGTTTGCACCTCATTTGGTGGAGAATGAGGAGCGTATGACGCGATGTTTTTCGAGGTTTGAAACCCGACATACGTCGATATCTCATTTCTCATAAATTTTCTCTATTATTCAGATGTTGTCAGCGGGGCTCGGTTGTTAGAAGCGAGATAACGAATATACGTTCAACCGAGGGACCATAACCGAGATCATCACCAAAGATAGCGATCATCGAATAACGATAACCGGCGGAGAAAGAAGAATACGAATTAAAGCGGTAACCACTCTGGTGGTAATCGTGGCCATGAAAATAGAAGAAGCGAGTGGGAGGAGATTTTAAAAGAGGAGATTCAACAACGACCATGTGAAGACGTCGGCGCTTGAGCAACTAGTTTTAAGGGAGGAGAACGACCACCGGTCATATGCTACAAATGCGGAAAAGAGGGACATATCGGTCAAAACCGCCCTGCAGTTTAAGGTATGCTATAATTGTGGAAAAGAAGGACATATCGCTCGAGATTATACGATATCGAAACCTAGTTCAGTGGGGATGGTGACTCAAAAGATCGTCCCGAAAAAGTCAAAGTCAACGATTCCGGGAAGAGCGTTTGTTGTGACTGGTCAAAATGCGAGGAACCCGAACGAAGTTAGCACGGGTTAGTTAATTATAAATTCTTGAAAAGTATATACCTTACTAGATATTGGTTCTACCCATTCTTTTATCTCTCTTACTTGCGCTCAACGTTTGAACTTGACTACGGAGAAATTAAACTTTGACCTATCTCATGGAGACTCCATTAGGAGAAACTTTCATTACATCCGTTGTTTAAAAATCTTGCTTGATTCAAGTTGGCACTATCACATTACACATTAACCTTATTTCTATAGAGATATTTGCTTTTGATGTGATTTTAAGGTTAACTACTCATCATGCCGAAATTGATTATTTTCGTAAGGTTGTTAGTTTTCATATTCCTAAGCAACTCATTATTCAATCCAAGCAATCAAACCATTGTAGTCAAACATTTTCATATCAAGCCATGAAGTCATTCGTTTATTACGGATGTCAAATTTTCTTAGTCCATGTTATGGATTTGAATAAAGACACGTCCGATTTGAATAATATTCACATTGTTATTGATTTTTCTGACGTATTTTTACGAAGAATTTCTTGGCTTACTCCCAAAGCACGATATTAAATTTTGTATCGACTTTGAACCCGGTACAAAACTCATTTCTAAAATCTCATATCGAATGGCTCTATTGAACTTGAGTTAAAAATTCAACTATAGAATTTGGTACTGAGCCTTTATCTTGTGACTTCCTTTGTGGAATTCACTAAGCGAGACTCTCTCTGTAGGGGCGTCATATTAGATGCGATAGTAAAGCGATAGGTGTCATTGTGACGTCTTATCCAAGATTGGGATATGAGTCACAGTTGAGAGCAACCTAAGTCAGTAATCGAAATACGTAGCTTTCTAGGCTTAGTTGGTTATTATCGGAGATTCGTTGAAGGATATTCTCGAATCGCTATTCCATTAACGTAGCTGACTCGTAGAGATACAAAATTCGAATGGAGCAAGGAATGTGGGAAGAGCTTCGAAGAACTTAAGAGGAGACTCATTTCAGCACATGTTCTGATCATGCCATCCCGAAAAGCGAACGTGGTAGGCGACGCGATGAGTAGAAGATCATATCACGAAGCAGAGTGCGATGATGTCAAGTATCGCATAGAGCCAACTTTAATAGAAAAAGTTAAGATTGCTCAAGCCACCGCACTTCTGAGTGATCGTATGAAGAAGAAAGTACAAGAAGGAGCTATTCCGGAGGCGAAATTGATGAAGAAGGAATACTTGAGTCCACTCTAGACTTTGTGTTCCTAACGACTCGATTTGAAGTACAAGATTATGATGGAGGCACACAATCGCCATTTGCAATCCATCTTGGGAGTACCAAAATGTATTATGATCTTGAACATACATTTTGGTGGAGCAATATGAAGAGAGAGATTGCAAAGTTTATCTCGATGTGTTTAACTTGCCAACGTGTAAAGGCGGAGCATCTTGTACCTAAGGGTCCGTTGCAACCACTTGAGATTCCTGAATGGAAGTGGGAACACATTACTATGGATTTAGTTCACGGGTCTTCCTACTACGGTTTCTCAAGGCATCAATGCTATTTGGGTTATTGTTGATAGATTAACCAAGTCTGCTCATTTCTTCCGATACGAGAGACTTATTCCTTGAACGTCTTTCTCGTATGTGCGTAAATGAGATTGTGAGATTGCATGGCATGCCAAGTATCCATAGTTTTAGATCGTGACCCAAGATTCACTTCATGATTTTGGGTTAGTTTGTAGAAAGCTATGGGCACAATTCTGATTATCTTTGGCATACCATCCTCAAGCGGATGGGCAATCGAAAAGGACTACTCAAACTCTTGAAGATATATTAAAACTCGTGTCCTAGATTTCAAAGGAAGTTGGGATAAGTACTTGCCATTGGTGGAATCCTCATACAATAATAGTTATTAAACAAATATAGGCATGGTTCCATTCAAGCATTATATGGACGAAAATGTCGTTCTCCAATATGTTGGGATGAGGTGGGTGAAGCAACATTGTTGGGACCCGAGTTAAATGCGTATGACTCACCGAAAAAGATCCAAATGATTCGACAACGTATACAAAGCGGCACAAGATCGACAAAAGAGTTATGCGGATCTTCATCGAAAGGACGTGGAATTTAATGTAGGGGATCATGTATTGTTGCGAGTTGCTCCATGGAAGGTGTGTTACAAGATTTGGGAAGAGAGGAAAGCTCAATCCATGATTTATTGGTCCATTTCAAATTCTTGACCAGAGTAGGAAATGTAGCCTATAGACTTGCGTTACCTCAAAGTATGTCTCGTGTTCATAATGTGTTTCACATATCTCATACTTAAATAAATATGTGAAAGACCCAACCACGTTATAGAGTTAGAACCGGACGAGATAGCCAAGACTTAACGTATGAGGAGGTACCATCAAGATTTTGGATAGGAAGGAGCATGTCCCTACGCTGAAAGGTTATACCACAAGTTAAAGTTTTGTGGAGGAATCATGCTATAGAGGAAATGACACAGGAATTGGAAAGCGGAAATGACAAATGAGGTATCCTCACCTTTTGAAACACCGTATCGTCGTCCAATTTCGAGGACGAAATTTCATAAGGAGGGAGGTTGTAAGACCCCGAAATTTTTAAAAAAAAGGAATTTCCTTTATTTATTATTTTGAAATAGTAAGGTTGATTTGATTAATGTGGATAGTTAAGGGTTAAATATGCAAATATTTCAAATTAAGCAAGTGGTTATAAAATATTCATTGTTGTTGGGGAATATTCGTTTGTTCGTGGAATATTAATATTAAATGCGATTAATAATATTAAATGCATTGACGGTAGCAGACCATGTGTGGGCCCCATAACGTAAAAGTGATTGGATGAAGAAAACGCACAAATATAAGTTGTTTTTAAATAACAGGCGTAGTTATTACTGTTAATCTTGTTGGAATACCGGTGGTTAAAACACACTAATACGCTGTTGTTGAGCGATAGCACTTGGTATTGCACCAATTATTGATTCTTACGTAAGAAGGCACTACTCAATAATGGTTATAGTAATTCTTTCGTTGATATTTTATTGAGTTAATAATTGTTTGCGTTGATATTTTATATTCATTGTTGTTTCAATAATTGTCATTACACAATATCTTTCATTATCGAAGCAATAATTCATATTATCTGAATAATATTATTAGATAACATTATTGGCAATGTCTAGAAAGTTACATCTAAGGAGAGGTTTGGTCACCTAATTGCGGCGCCATGAAGAAGAAATTCTTATTAGAAAGCCCCTCTTTCTGGGAAGCGCACGGTTGTCGATATTGTGATTACGTAATATTATTTGTGAATAATTAATTATTGATTTATATGATGAGGAAAATATTGATTTTATGTGGATATAGATGGAGAAAATTTTTAAAATGACAATTGTTGAAAATTAATATTTTATCTTTTTACGATAAAATAATTCATTTAAATATATTATTTTAATAATATATTAACGGTGATATTTTACAACGAATGTGGGATATATGAGTATACGAGGAGGAAGAGTATTTTTGTTGCAATAAATGTTTAAAACATGTTAAACATGTCGGTGGACCCCATTTATTGGTTGAAATTTGATTATAACTTTGTAAAATTGCCCGTTTGTGGATTTCGGTCAATTTCTGATTGGAATTTGGAAAAACTTTCTTCTGCAAAGTTGTAGAGAATTGAAATTCCTATAAAAAATCGCGAGATTCAATTTTCTGATGAAAGGGCTATTTATTATGAATTATTGAAGTTCAGAAGCTCAAAATAATTGATTTTGGAAGTTTAAAATATTTAAAATTAGAAAAACGTTTTTTCTTATTTTTTCTAGAAGGTGGCATGTGTTTGATGGCTGAAATCAGATTCTAGACATGTGTAGAAAATAATATAATTATATTATTAATTTATTAAATTTTCACTGTTTTGGTGTTCTAAGCAATTTCTATAAATAGGGTGCTTAGGTTAGAATTGAAAATCACACCGTAAATGAAGTTTTCTCTCTCTATATTATCGGCGTATTCTTGTGAGTATTTTGAGTATACTTTGAGTATTGCTATCTGATTGCAAGTCCAAGTCATAGCCTTATATCCTGTGTTTATTTAAATCTTGATCTTTTCGAGGTAAGGAATATTATTTTTTCGTAATGATATTATTTCTTCAATATCATTATCTTTGAAATGTTGATCTGAAGTTTTATCAAATTTGGAACTTTTTCATGTAGGGGTTACTATTCATGGGTTACTATTCATGAGTTACTATTCATGAGTTACTATTTCGATTCTATTCACGATTCTTATTACGAGTTCTATTAAGCGTGAAGATGAAGATTTTTGTGGAATTTCTATCTTTTGGTGTCGAGAGTTCTATTCACGTATCGGCACTATTCACGATATCTGATTCACGTATTCTATTCACCTAAAAATAAAATTCTTCTTTTGTCCAAAATATCTATTACGGATACTAACTCGATTGTATCCATGTTTTGATCATTCTTGAATTTTACACCACTATGATTATTTTTGAGGTATTTTTGGGCGTGGATAAAACCAAGTACGAATCCTTAATCCTTAATCCTTGTCATTTTGTTTCAATTGGATTCGTTTCTTTAAAATATTTTTCATCATCCTTAGTCTTAAATGATGATATTATTGAATATCTTTGGCACAGTAGTGCAAGATGAATGATTTCTGAAGAATATCTTTGGCTGTAGTGCAAAAGATGAGCAGTGTTGAGATGAACATGACCGATTGATTAATATCTTTGGCACAGAGTGCAAAGATGAGCAGTGTTTTAAATGAACATGACTAATCGATGAATATCTTTGGCACATGGTGCAAAGATGAATATTTGATTCGGATGCATATTGATTGATGTTACGGGGATAAAATATTGATGATGGATTTGTTAAATTCATAGATTATAGTAGATTTCATTCTCTACGTAACTCTTCTATGAATTATTATTT
Organism: Panax quinquefolius; assembly: GCA_020205615.1. Classification (NCBI taxonomy): domain Eukaryota; kingdom Viridiplantae; phylum Streptophyta; class Magnoliopsida; order Apiales; family Araliaceae; genus Panax; species Panax quinquefolius. The sequence continues at coordinate 43,656,740 of CM035167.1, read as the reverse complement.
CATTGCGAATATTGATCTGAAACTTGTTGTCTATTGTATTCTATCGATTTTTCCTGTCAAAGACTAACGATAATTTGTTGTATATTATCTTAGTCATAATATTCTTTACTTGGGCTAGTTGAGCTCACCCTTTTCCTTGTTGTTCCATTTTTTCTTCTCGGGAGGCGAGAATGTAGCGAGTACTAGTCGGAATTATGGAATGAAGGTTCTAGAGAGAGTTGTTTAGTAGTCCTCACCATTTTTGTAAAATAATGAATCAATAATTATGATGGGGATTTATTTGCGTGTGGATATTGTCTAGAAGACAATATTATATTTAAACTCACAGTATATATTGTCGTATTTCACACGACATTTGTATTATTGAAGTTGTAGTTTGCTTCTTGTACCATGTATTTGGCGACTCAGAATGGGTGTTGTGTATACCTATTTTGGGGGCGTCACAAATATCCCCAATTATGAACTATAAATCAATTATCCAATTATCCCAATTATTATGCCTACTGAATTGTTAACAGGAATTCTCAAATGCCAAAAGTCCTTTTCCAAGTGATCAATTGACTTCTATTTAATCCAAATTAATCTTGCTATATTCCTATGCAAAATAATTGAATTAAACTCATTCAATTCCAATTCCTTATGTGTTACATGCGGTGAACAGATATTTCCATTCAATTCACGAACCTAATTATTAAATCATGCAAATAACTGTCACATGTTATTATGCCCGCCTAACCCTAGATCTCCTCTTTCAATTCCTTCTAGAGTAACAAGGTAATTACTGATCAAATAATTAAACAATAAGCACAAGACAAGATAAACAATTCACTTTGACATAAAATAATTGGAATAAATTAAATAACTAATTTATAGACATAAAAGGTTCGATTGAAATCTCAATTAAAGAAATTAGTTCATGACAGAAATTAAAACCAACAACCTTTTGCAAAACATTCTTAAGGAATTACACAAATTGAAAATAAGGAAAAGAAGAAAAAAAACTCTAGAGCCAATCCTTCAATCTTCAAGTAATCCCTTGCTTAGTCTTCAATTGTGATTGATAAGTGCCCCACTTCAATGAAAATAACCTTTATATACTCTTCATATTGCACCACAATCCTAGTCCAAATCAACTTCTTAATTAGCCTCCTTTTAGCAAGTTAAACGGATGATCAACACGCATGCTGGTCAACAAAAATCACAACCCAACGCCTCGGCACTGGGATTTACTCTAGCAGTAGCACCCCGGCGCTGTAAGTTGTTTTAATTACAAAACTGCCATTCTCTGCTCCAAACTTCCTCAATTGCCCCTCCAGCTCTCGACTCTGCAAAATAACAACTAAACACAATAAAAATGCATCTAAACGACTCGAGAATACAATAATTTAAGCCCAAGTATATCCGATTCATGGGTATATTACCCAATCATCAGCAACTCCAGCAACCTTTGATCTTTGAAGCTCTAGTAGATTTATACTCCTTTCCAAGCTTCCCGTTGGAAAGTAGCCGTTGAAAGCTCTTTGAAATGCTTCACAGATCTCGAGTTGCTTGGTGCAGACTGCAGATGTGACATGATAACTTTTTCTGACTTTCTAACACTGCAGTCTACTATTTCACCTACTCCATCGGAGATGTTACTTTTATGCCTCGGGCAGGTCGAAGACTTTATTTCACCCTTCTGATTTCTTGATCAGAGGTTGTCTTTTTGCATCGATGCTCTCAATAAGTCTTATACAAATATCAACCTTTAGATTGAACCGTTGCCAATGCTTCAATCTTCAGCTGTTCGAACTCCACGATTCTGATGCATATATTCTCGGAACTGATCATAGTGTCTTGTTGACTGGTAGAGACAACATTACGATCTTGAAGAGTGTTGATTGGATCTTCAATGTAGAACACCTCTTCCTTCTCTTGTGCAGTGCTTCAACACTTCTGTCTGCCTTAATAATTCTCACATACTGATGGCTTGACTTCTTTATTCTGGCCCCTTCTAAATAGCAAGACACTTCAGATTTGTGGCGTGTCCAGCTCGCTTTCTCCTTGTGATCTCCCGTTCACTAATCATCAATGGACTGACCCAATGCTTAATCACTTTAGCCTTTTTCTTCAGAAGCTGTCTAGTATCTCTGTATGCACTCCATCAGTTCTTTCTTTATTTGGAAAACACTACAATCCTGGCTTGCAAGATCATTGCCTTCAGTCTATTTGATAGCTACTGCACTTGCTGACTTTCCTTAGTCAATTACTAAAGTCTTCTTCTGATCTCCTTGTGGAAGACTTAATCCTGAATGGCTTCATAACTCAATCTGGCTGTTGTTTGGGTTGGTGCTTAGATCTTCTGTTAGCTTGCATGCCATTCGTTGAGTGCTCTCTGGTTTCCTTCAGATGGGATGTATCTTTGCAGTGCCAACCGGAGGCTTCATTCCTTTGGATATTTTGGGAGTGCTCATTTGTTGAGAATCGTATTTGCTCTACGATTCTTCCTTGGAATTGTGAGCACATCTGTTGAAGTCTCAGTTCTACACTCTACGATTCAGCTTCGATTGTGTAGACACTACGACTCCGAGATCAGATCTTGACACTCTACGATTTCTTTCGTTGTGCTTGTTGTCTTTATCGGATCTTGCTCGACTACGATCTCTGCCTCTGATATGATCAGTAGACTCTACGACTCTGAGTGTAGTCTACGATTCTTGACTTGGGCTTCAGCAAATCTTTGGTCTACTTGTAGACAGGTTGTCTCTACGATTCTGAACATGACATCCTCAGCAGACTACGACCTTGAGGAAGTTCTCTTCGACACACTACGATCCTTTTCTCGTCTCTCCTGGCAGTCTACGAACTCCGAGATCTCTTATCTTGCAGACTACGATTCTAGCTCGATAGCTCTCGAGTTTCCCTTGACTTTCTGGCGGCATCACGATTTACAGTGCGAAAGCTTTCGACGATCGATACAAGCTTCTATCTATTACATCATTAGATCAACCTAACATGTTTGATCTTTCTATATTTATAGTCCTTGTACATCTTTTCTTTTCAAGGACTTTACAAAGTTGTTTTACTTATGTAGGATCAACCTAACACATTTGATCAATTCATTCTAAGTCCTTGTACATATGTTTCTATTGTCTATCAAAGGACTTTATAGCTTTTCTTAATGCAAGCATACTTGCATATTCATTCATGTATATATCATAATCAAATCATATGTAATAGGAATATCATTCACATGCTTAATCCTGACAGTGTGAACATCCGAACTAAAATGATCTAAGTTAAGTCATACCTAGCACTCCATATATTCAAAAGAAAAACAATGTACTTGTGTGTCCACAACAAAACAACATTTTTCAGTCTATTTATAAGCATTAAATGTGATAAAACAACATCTTAAATATTTAATATTTTCCTTATGTGTGCACAACAAACTCATATTAAATATTTAATACTCTATTGTTTTACCATGCTAGAAGGCGACATTCGATATTCCAAATATCTTTGAACGTTACAACTTAATATAAAATATTTGAGGGATTTGTTATTAATTTGTCTCATCTTGTTTAGCGCGCATGCACATATATATATATATAAAATACGCGTCATATTAATTAATATGTGAAGCATGTTTGCATAATATATATATATATATATATATATATATATAGATATTTAGTATAAGCATGCACATATAGAATATTGTATTCTACCCGGATTGATTATGGACTTTATTATTGTTTGGTTCACTAGAGCCACCAAGTGAACTAAAAGGTCAACCCTCGAGTGCAAGAATTAAATTTAAATATAACTATTACATTTAAATCTCGGGCTCCATTACAAATGGGTCTTCAAAGCGCTCCTTGCTCCTTGATCTCTAATTCTTCAAAATTAATTCTAACTATTCCTATTACAAAACTATTTATAATAAATAGAAACTTTGATCAGCAGTCAAGGAGAAGTACATAGGAGGGAGATAGAATTTACATTAAGAAAAATTAGAGAAGACGAGGTACGCAGACCCCATTTAATAAAACTCATACATTCATGCATCTAACAAAAATAAAATTCAATCGCATTGGTCAATAGTCCATAATCAATCAAATTTATTATCATACACATCACCATATGTGTGACGCCCCCAAAATAGGTATACATCACCCATTCTGAGTTGTCAATACATGGTACAGAAACAACTACAACTTTATTATTACAACAGTAAAACTGTGAGTTTGAATACAAATATTATCTTCTAAACAATATCTATACTCAAATAAATCTTCATCACATTTATTGATACATTATTTTACAAAAATGGTGAGGACTACTAAACAACTCTCTCTAGAACCTTCATTCCATACCCCAGACTGCACTCGCGCTATATTCTCGCCTCCGAGAAAAATGGAACAAAAAGGAAAAGGGTGAGCTCAACTAGCCCAAGAGAAGAATATTATGACTAAGATAATATACAACAAATTATCGTTAGTCTTCAACAGGAAAAAATCTAATAGAATACAATAGACAACAAATTTTAAATCAATATTCGCGATTGGAAATAATAATTCATTAGAAGAGTTAAGTAGAGAATGCAAACTACTATCTTCTATGTATGAATTTAAAAGTTCATCGCTCTATCTTTTATCCCCAGTAACATCAATCAATATACATCCGAATCAAATATTCATCTTTGCACTACAGGCCAAAGATATTCATCATTAGTCATGTTCATCTAAACACTGCTTCATCTTTGCACTACTACTACCAAAGATATTCTTCAAAATCATTCATCTTTGCACTACAAAGCCAAAGATATTCAATAATATCATCATTTAAGACTGAGGATGATGAAAATATTTTTAAAGAAACGAATCCAAAGAAACAAAATGACAAGGATTAAGGATTAAGGATTCGTACTTTGTTTTATCCATGTTCAAAAAATACCTCAAAATAATCATAGTGGTATAAAATTCAAGAATGATCAAAACATGGATACAATCAAAGCTAGTATCCGAGAATAGATATTTTGGACAAAAAGAAGAAATTTCATTTTTCTATGAATAGTGTCGATATCGTGAATAGTGCCAGATATCGTGAATAGTAACTCACACACCAAAAGATAGAAATTCCACAAAAACATCTTCACGCTTCATGAATAGTACTCGTGAATAGTAACTCATGAATAGTAACTCATGAATAGTAACTCGTGAATAGTAACTCATGAATAGTAACTCATGAATAGTAATCCTGACATGGAAAAGTTGCAAATTTGATAAAAAGTTCCAACCAATATTTCAGCATAATGATATTGAAGAAATAATATCATTTGAGAAGAAAATAACACCCCTTACCTCGAAAGATTAGTACTTCTAGCTGGAATACCGGGTATAGTGCTGAAGGGAACTTGCACCGTCTAACAATACTCAAAGTATACTCAAAATACTCACAAGAATACGCCGATAATATAGAGAGAAAACTTGAGCTTTAAATGTGATTTTCAATTCTAACCTAAGCACCTATTTATAGAAAAATGCTTAGAACACCAAAGCGAAAATTTAATATAATATTAATATATATATTAAGATTTCTACGCCCATTTTCCTAGATCTGATCTCAGCTCATTATGCACATGTTGTAGCCCACAAAACAAACAAAAAACGTTTTTATTATTTAAAATATTTTAAACTTCCAAAAATCAATTATTTTGAGAGCTTCTAACTTCAATAATTCATAATAAATAGCCCTTCTATCAGAAAATTCAAATCTCATGAGTTTTTATAGGAAATTTAATTCTCTACAACTTTGCAGAAGAAAGTGTTTCCAAATTCCAAATGTAAATTGACCAAATCCACAAACGGGGGATTTACACGCTATAATCAAATTTCAAATCAATAAATGGGGTCCAATCGACATGTTTAACATGTTTTAAACATTTATTGCAACAAAAATACTCTTCCTCCTCTTATACTCATATATCCCACATTCGTTGTAAAAATATCACCATTATTATATTATTAAAATATAATAATATATTTAAAAGAATTATTTTATCGAGAAAAGATAAAATTTCAATTTTCAACAATTGTCACATTAAAATTTTTCTCCATCTATATCCACATAAAATCAATATTTTCCTCATCATATGAATCAATAATTAATTATTCACAAATAATATTACGAGAATCACAATATCGACAACCAGCGATTCTTGCAGAAAGAGGGGCTTTTCAATAAGAATTTCTTCTTCTTTGAGTGCAATTAGGTGACCAAACCTCTCCTTAGATGTAACTTTCTAGACATTGCCAATAATGTTATCTAATAATATTATTCGAGATAATATGAATTATTGCTTCGATAATGAAAAATCTTGTGTAATGACAATTATTGAAACAACAAAGAATATAAAATATCAACACGTGAATTATTAACTCAATAAAATATCGAATGCGAATTATCGTAACCATTATTGAGTAGTGCCTTCTTACGTAAGAATCAACAATTGGTGCAATACCGTGTGCTACTGTGTTTTAACCACCGGATATTTTAACAGTATTAACGGTAACAACTACGCCGTTATTTTTAAACCACTTATATTTGTCGTTTTCTTCATCCAATCGCTTTCCGTTATGGGGCCCACACATGGTCGCACCTGTCGCATTTAATATTCCCAAAGCGAAGATTTAATATTCCACGACCAAACGAATATTCCCCGACAACAATGAATATTTTATAACCACTTGCTTATTTTGAAATATTTGTGTATTTTACCCCTAACTATCCACATTAATCACATCAACCCTTACTATTTCAAAATAATAAATAGAGAAAATTAAATTTCATTAATAATAAGTTAGGGTCTTACAATATGCATCAATAAATAACATTCATCTCATAAATAATAAACATTTTATATATATATATATATATTGATATCATTTAATGGGCAAATTTAGTTAGTATAAAATCTAATTTTGAATCAAAATAAACACCTTTATTTTTAATCCAAATTTAAATTAAATAAACCTCTTTTTTTAATGTATCCTATTTTGAATAAAATAAACTATTTTATTTTAATCAAAATCTTTAATCAAAATAAACTCAATTTTTTAATTAATTATGGAATCCAATTCCAAGTAAAAAAACTCATTTATTAAAGAAAACACGATTCTCTTTTCCTATTCACAAATAAACTCTTTTATTTTGAATAATATAAAATTTTATTCATATCTAAATAAACTCATTTATTTAAGGAAATACGGATTCTCTTTTCTATTTAAAAATAAACTCGCTTATTTTTAAATAATTATCTTAATCTTATTCCATATCTAAATAAACTCCTTTATTTTAAAAAACATGGAATCCAATTTCAACTCCAATTAGTTATCATGGAATCCAATTCCAACTCTAATTAGTTAGCATGAAATCTAATTTTAAAATTAAAATAAATTTTTTTATTTTAAGATTAAAATAAACTTTTATTTTAATTATAAAATAATTAAATATATATATATATATAATATATATATTATAAAATCCAATATATATTATAAAAAAGCGTGTGGGATGAATCCCAGTAACTTGCCGCACCATGAAGATTCATATATATATATATATATATATATATATATATATATATATATTAACAAGTTAACAGGATATAAGCTGACAACCTTATTAACTTAATAACGAAGAAAGAATCTCCTGGCAAGTTTTGAATAATCATGGATTCAACAAAAAAGTAAAATCGTGATTCGCCATTTTTTTTCTTTTTTTAAAAATTTTATACAACAAATTATGCCCAATTTCTAAACGCATATCAACATACATATCAAATTAAAATAATTAATAATTCGCATAAAAGTTTGGCTCTGATACCACTGTTAAGTTTGTAAGATTCATGAACACAATCAAATTGTACAAAATAAGCGAAAACATGAAAAATCAGAATTTTAAAATTTTACAAACCATATACCCGGATCATTCTTTATGCACAATTATTAATTAAACGAAAAAGATAAAGAACAAGAATCATATCCTTGAAGATTCGAGCTTCCTCAGGTACAAGTTCACCTCCAAATCCTTTTGCGTTCAACTTGAATCCACCGGGTTTGGTTCCTTCCTTTGATCAACGTTAGCCAACCAAGTGTATGGCCTCTAAAGGTGATCCGCCAAGAAAGAAGAAAAATTCAAGAAGATGGGTGTTTGGCGAATCCCTAATTTTTTTTATCTCTCATAGAAAAAGAGCGTATTCTCCAATAATTGGAATCACATCTCTTAATATCTGATATAAGACTCATCTTATAAAGATATTAGTTAACCCTTCTAATCTAATTAGAAAATAGGGTATTATTTAATTAATTAAATTCCTTTAATTAGTTAAGCTCCCTAGTCTTATTAGAAATAATTAATTAAACTCTTTTAATTAATTAGCCTCCTAATCTTATTAGGATATATGAGAGTACTTTTATTAATTAATTCTCAAACTCCTTTAGAAATTTAATAATAATAATAGTAATAATAATAAGACTCTTCTTATTGATTTATATTTAATATTTCTAAAATATTAAATAATAAATATTTAGTTATTTAATTTATTCTATTACCATGGATTAAATTAAATACACTTAACTTATTATTATGATTATTCCATTAACTTCTTAAATAATTATTCTTCATTTTATGGTGTGGCCTTTTAGGTTCTCCATATTAAACCTAGGTTATGAATAAATCAATTAGAACAATTCTAATCTTATTTAAATAAATAAATTAAAGTATTAATTTATTTAAATAAATAATATTTATTCTATAATCGGGATAATCCTCCCTAGCGGTCAACGACTTTCCAGATAATATAGATTTCAACATTAATCATAAAAATAACCTTTGAGTAAATAGTTATCGTACAATTCAATCATTCCACCATACAATGTCCCAATTAAATATAAGACATGGAATTACTGTCAAGTCTTATTTTATTTAATTATATGTATTTTGATCCTTAAATGCACAACTCCAAATAATGCAAATTAGAAACTCCTTTCTAATTTCATTTTGCCTTGGCCAAGGACTACTGAGTTGTCATTTATCGAATCACATAGGACATTTCTCTTCTTTTACTAGAAATGGTGGATTCTTTATTGATCATACATTACCTCTATGTACAACTTATTATACCCAAGCATACCCTTTGATATACCCTAAGGATCTTAAGGAATAAGTCAAAGTATAACTCATCATACACAAGATACTATAATGATCTCAAGTCCAAGGATCACTTGTACAACTATCACTACAGAAATTCCTATTGACATACAAGTAAAACTCCATTAAGTATTTCTTAGCGAGCCACGTTCAATGAACTTATTCTCTAATAAGCACCAACATACTTGCTTTAGTGTCTCCACACAAATGATCATGAGATCAATCATTCTCATCCAATGAGCAAGCAACGTATGTACCAATCTATTCGAATTCACTAATTTAGATCTCATTAGAATGATCCAAAGATTGGGAACTATTTTAGTTTTAAGCTTTCTAAGAATTTAGATCTCATTAGAATGATCATCATCATTATTCTAAAAGCATTGTTAAAACTATGAGTTTTTCACATATTATAAAGCAGCATCATATAGATAATTAAAAGCCTTTAATAAATTAATACTTTTTATTAATAAATGAATAAGATTGTTACAAAGTATATGTTTTATCATCAAACATGATTATCTTGTGTGCATACTACTTTCAATTATTTCTTAGAAAGCACAAAGACAAAATCCTATTAGTTCAAATATATGTTGATGACATTATCTTTGGCTCTACTGATGAAAAACTGTGTAAGAGATTTTCCAAGCTTATGCAGAGCAAGTTCAAAATGAGTATGATAGGTGAGCTGAATTTCTTCCTTGGATTACAATTAAAGCAGACTGATGAAGGTATCTTTATAAACCAAGCCGAATACATTAAAGACTTACTTAAAAAGTATGGCATGGAATCAACCTCTCCCATGAAAACACCAATTGCTCCAGCAACCAAGCTTGATAAAGATGAGAAAGGTAAAAGTATTGACATAACTCAATACAGGGGTATGATTGGCTCTCTTCTATATCTAACAGTCAGTAGACCAGACATAATATTTGCAACATGTATATTTGCAACATGTATATGTGCTAGATTTCAAGCAAATCCTAAGGAATCACACTTAACTATTGTAAAAAGAATTTTTAGGTATCTCAAAGGCACACCTCACTTGGGACTTTGGGATCCCACGGAGTCCTCATCCTTTGAATTCACAGGATATACAGATGTTGATTTTGCAGGCTGTAAGATCGATAGAAAAAGTACAGTGGCACCTGTCAGTTGCTAGGAAACAAATTTGTGTCCTGGTTTAGCAAAATCCAAAACTCTATATCTACCTCAACAGTAGAAGCTGAATACATTGATGCTGATAGCTGTTGTGCTCGAATCCTATGGATGAAAAATCAACTAGCAAACTATGGGTTTGATTTCAAATCTATACATGTTCATTGTGATAACACAAGTGCCATAGCAATAACACATAATCCTGTCATGCATTCTAGAACTAAGCATATAGAAATAAGATATCATTTTATTAGTGACCATGGTCAAAATGGAACTATATCTTTACAATACATCCCTACTAAAAATCAACTTGCTCATATTTTTACAAAGCCTCTAGATGAATCCAGATTTAATAAATTGATAAGTGAGTTAGGCATGCTAAATCTGCAACCATAAACTCTATGCTCTAGTTTGTGCTAACCCTGTAGATAAAAAGTCTATTTTTAAAATCGTAGAGATGACTAAAGAGGAACCACGATCGTAGAGCAGCCTCAACATAACAAAGAAGCATCATGTGATGACATCACTTCTATCAAATCCAAGCAACCCCTCTGATAAGCGCCTCAGGAACAAACCTGACCCCTTAGTTTAGCCTAAGAGGTTGGCCCTTCCTAAGCTACCTTAATCCAGAAGGAATGCTTTGTCAAAGCTCATCACAAGGACCAGGACAGGCAGTGATCATTGAGAAGAGCCAACAATGAACTCTACCATCGTAGTGCAATCTCGATGATCGTAGTCCTACCAAAGGATACACTAGCTCAGGGGGAGCTAAGGGAAGATCAGTATTATCCACATTATTTAAAATTGTGGAGCCCGACAGAACTCGACACGTGCCCCACTATGCAGATGGTGAGGAGGGAAGTTACAAATACAGCTTAAAAAGGTTTTTTGAAAACTCACCCCAAAATTTCAAAAAGCTCATCTCTCTCACTCTACCAGCAAAAACCCTAGCTTTCAGAAACGCTCAACCAACCTCAGCTCAAGATAATCAATGGATGCTTCAAATGTTATCTCTGGTTACCAACTCTGCTTTGACAAATTCAAGACAGCTGACCCTCAGTTTCAAAGAATCTGTCTCTTCTGAAGAAAGTTGGTCTTGAAGAAGCTCTGAGCACCAGCACATGGATATACCCAAAGCTGGTGAAAGAGTTCTACAGCAATGGAGTCTTTGAGAATGACATCATCACTACAAGGGTCAAGGGGAACAAATTAAACTCAAAGCTGAAGATATAAACATGGCCCTAGGTTTCAAATCAAAGGGACTTGTATCTATGGAGGTCATCGATTTTCATGAAGGTCTGAAGATGATGTGTCACACAAAGTTTTAGAACGTCAAGGGATACAAGAAGAAAGAGTTTCCCTAGAAGTATGAGTTTCTGGCTGACATTGTTAGGAAGTGCATATGCTGTAAAAGCTCTGGCCAGTTTAACTAAAGCTCATGACAGCCATCTGCTTCAGGATTCAACACAACTATGGGGTCCTACTTATCGATTGGATTAGGAAGTGGATACTCAGTTCAAAGAAATCAAAGAGCTCTGGAAAGATGCTCTATAGGCGGTTCATAAGCATAATCCTGCAATCAGCTCTAGGTGACAAAATTAAGGACAATGAAGGAGAATCCATCAATCCCAACAGAAAAATGACCCAGCAGCTGTTTTAAAACTGGAAAAGAAATCCTGCTGAAAATGTCAGAATGATGTTTGAATCCAGTGGAAGGACTGGTGAAGCAAAGGAATATGGGCTACCAGGAAATATTGTTAGTTGTGATGGAAACTGATGAAGAAGAAGATATTAATAAAGAGGAACCCATAGATTTGGTCAGAAAAAGCAAGGGTAAGAGGAAAATGAAGGCTCAAACAACAGAAGAGCCTCAAGGCTCACTTACTAATGCACCCCAAGAGAGTTTAGGCACTAAGACTCTTAATGAAATGAAGAAGAAAAAGCAGCATTCTGAGGTAGAAGAAAACAGAGCCACCATTTCTCAGCTGCTTAAGAAGGGAAAATGCAGCCACAAAATAAAGAAGTCTTCGCTCTCTTCGAACGTAGAGTCACTACCGATCATAGAGTTCAAACTTGACATCACTCCAGAAGTGGATGCTACAACAGTATCAATCGTTAGAGATGCAGCTGAAGAAAGCACCAAGGCTGAAACTCAACCCAAAAAGGCAAGGAGAAAGCTTGCCAAGACATATGTACTTAAAATGTGAAAGCCTTGAAGGAAGAATAAATGAAAACACCAGCAGAAAAGGAACTTCCTGAAGTTTCCACACTAAAAAATGCTCCACCTAAGGGGGAGCTGCCTAAAGTTCAATTAAATGATCAGATTGAGGGGGAGCATCTCGAAGTTCCTGTGCAAGAAAAAGCTACAGCTGAGGATGAAATATAAGAAAGGGAAATCGAAGGTGTAAGATGTGAGACCCCAAATTTTATGAATAAAGATTTAATTTTCTAAAAATATTTTTTTAATATTATGGTGTGGATTTGATATAATGTTATAGTTGTGGATAGTATTTATAAATTTTTCAAAGTACGCAAGTTGTTATATAATATTCGATTGGTCGGGGAATATTCTTTTTATCGGGGAATATCCGTACGACGGTACAATCATTGGTGGACCCCGCAACGGAATTATTGTCAGATTGAGAAAATGACAAAAATATTTTATTAAAAATAACGGCTGAAGTTTTACCCTTAATTATGATGAACTACTCGGTAGTAAAAGTACAGTAATACGTGTGGTTGCATAGTAGCACACGGTATTGATTATTGATGCTTATGTGATAAGTCACTCAGTTTTGTTTTATTGATATTATTAATGTAATAAAATAGAATACTTTTATAAAGTTATTCTATAAATAGAATATATTATATTTTATTATGCATAGTGTTGGATAGTGCCTGCATAGTGTGTGCATAGTGTTTTGCCTAGTAAAATCTTTTTATATAAAACAGAATACTTTTATAAAGTTATCTGTTTTATTAGACAATAATTAGAATATATTATATTTTATTATGCATAGTGTTTGCATAGTGCCTTCATAGTGTTTGCATAGTAAAATCTTTTATAAAGTTATTCGTTTTATTAGATTATAAATAGAATATATTATATTTTATTTAAACGATTTTGCTTTAAATATGGACCGTCAGATTAATGTAAATCAATCTGGACCGTTCATGAGTTAGTTACTATGCAGTCCATTTTTCTATAAATAGAAGCTCATTCATTCATTATTTCTTACAATTCAATCAAAACTCTAGAGAGAAACTATAGAGAGAAAGAAGAAAAGTGTTCTACTACTTCACTACTTTTATATCCAGTACTCTTCTTTCTAAGGTAGGAAATATTATTTGTTGTACTCATAAGGGGTATTCTTTCTTTCGTATTCATGAAGAGAAATTTTGTTGTTCCATTTTTATTATTCTGTTGGAATAACCTGTTTATGCGAAGTACCGCATACATGGTGAAATTCTTCTAATATTCCATTCTTTATTATTCTGTCGGAATATCCTGTCTGTGCGTTTACGTCGGACCTGGTTCCATTATTTATTATTCTGTCGGAATATCTTGTCTGTGCGTTTACGCCGGACCTGGTTCCATTATTTATTATTCTGTCAGAATATCCTGTCTGTGCGTTTATGCCGGACCTAGTTCCATTATTTATTATTCTATTGGGAATAACCTGTCTGTGCAGTCTATCGCACGCATGGTGAATCCTTCAGTTATTCCATTCTTTATTATTCATTGGAATAACTCGCTCATGTGGATTACCACATGCATGGTGAATGATCCTTTGTATTCATTCCTTATTAAATTGTGGAAATGATCTGTATACGTGGATTACCGCATGGCGAGTGAAAATCTATTTGCAGTTTCATATAATCTATTATACTTAGTTGGTTAAAGTTTTAGTTTCTATTATCCATGAAATTAGTGGAATATCCTTGATATTTGCGCTTCATCCAGTATCTTTTCATGGAAATATTCTTCTAAGCATTCTTGAATTTTACTCTACAAAGAAGTATCATGTTGACAATTTGGACGTTATTGGTTCCTGGATAAATTAATTCTTGAACTTGTTTTATTGAATTCTTATATCATTGTTATCATCCTCATGTTTATATTATATTGAAAGTCATCTCGTGGCTTCAGTAGTGCATAGATGGACTTGGTATGATTATGACCGTGGATTATTCTTAGATAATCATGACCGTAATGTTACAAATGATGTGGAAAAAGTCCTCATTGGCCCATAGTGCATTGATGGACAGTTTTTGGTATGATTATGGCTATGGATTCTCTTCGGCCAAGGGTGCAAAGATGAATTGTTTTATGGCATGATCAGGACCGTTGATGAAAACACGATTATCTTTGGCCCGTAGTGCGTGAATAATTCGTGGTCGTGATACTAAATAATATCCTTGGCCGTAGTGCAGGGGTGATTCGATGATGTGGATTATTAATTAAGTTGAGTCTCAGTGATAAAAGTGATGAAAAACCTTTTAAATCATAGAAGATAGTAGATTTTATTCTCTACTTGACTCTTCTAATGGATTGCTTGTTCCGCTGCAGTTAAACTTGATATTTGTTATATTGTTTCAGTTTAACACTGTTGAAGGCTAACGATAATTTATTCTACATTATCTTAGTCATAATATTTCTTACTAGGCTAGTTGAGCTCACCCTTTCTTTCACTGTACTCTTCAAGAAATGAGAACGTAGCTGGGACTAGTCGGAGAACAGAGTGATGGTCCTAGATGGTGCATTAGTAGTCCTCACTATTCTGTGAAATAGTGTGATAATAATTGTAATGAGGACTCCTTTTGAGTTTGTATACTCTCTAGTAGACAATATTTATATTCAAACTCACAGTTTATGTTTTGTCGTATTGTACACGACAGTTGTATTATTAAGTTGTATTTGAATTATGTACCATGTATCTAGCGACTTAAGAAGGGTGATGTATACCTAATTTTGGGGGCGTCACATAAGAGTTGTGGTGGTAGAAAAGGGTTATGATCAGACAAGGGATGAGGAGATGGTGGAAGTAGTGGAAATTTCAAATGAAGAAAACGAAGAAGAAGAGGAAGATGAAGTTGAGATTATAACAGTGGGTTGGGATTGTAAGACCCCAACTTTTATGAATAAAGATTAATTTTTCTCGAAATATATTTTTGAATATTATGGTGTGGATTTGATATAATGTTATAGTTGTGAGTAATATTTACAAATTTTGCAAAGTAAGCAAGTTGTTATAAAATATTTGATTGGTTGGGGAATATTCGTTTAACATGGAATATTCGTACGATGGCACGATCATTGGTGGACCCCATAATGAAAGTATTGCCGGAGTTAGAAAATGACAAAAATATCTTTTTATAAAATAACGGCGAAAGTTTTACCGTTAAACTGTTGACATACCCGGTGGTAAAAGCACAGTAATATACGTGATTGCATAGTAGCACACGATATTGTACAGTATCTTTGATTATTGATGCTTACGTGAGAAGTCACTCAGTTTTATTCAATTATTGCCACAGTTATAGCTGTATAGTATCTCTCATATTATTGATTCAATTATTATCATAGTATCATCTGCATAATATTTGATATTATTAAATCAATAATTGAGACGACAAAGTTATTCATATTATTATTTGCATTATTGACGATGTCTAGAATGTTCTGTCGAGGAAAGGGGTTTGGTCACCTAATTGCGCGCCAATAGGGAGAAATCCTTATCGGAAAGTCCCCTCTTTCTTGGGAATGATCTGGTTGTTAAATATTGTGAGTTATAATATTAATGATGAATAAATTTGTGTTGATTAAAGATTAAATTGGTATTTCCGTTGTGTTGGGATTATTAGTGTTAGTGGAAATCGACATTTATTTCGATAATAATTGATTTCTGGAGGTTATATTGACCAATCGGGTAAATAATCGGATAAATGAGCAATTAATTGCTATTAGTTCACATGCATATAACTATTTATTCACATGAATGGAACTATTGATTCATATTCATGTACTATAGATTCACATGCATTACAATTAGGGGATGTGGTGCAAGATTGATAATACTTGCAGGACTAAATTAAAAATAGAGGAAAAGATGAAGGTACTATACTATAATAATTTGAGCCCCAAAACGTGCAATTATCGAAATTATGTTTTCCTATAAATAGAAGATCATTTCTTCTTTCATTCTCAACAATTCACTAAGACTCACAAGAGCAATTATAGAGAGAGAAGCTATAGAGAGAAAGAAGAAGAGTATTCTGCTACTTTACTATTCCAGTATCCAGCCTTCTACTAAGGTAAAGGATGTTATTTATTTCTTATTCATAAGGGATATTATTTTTGTTCAGTATTCATATGGAATAATATTTTCTTCAATACTCTGTAGTATGTGAGTAATATTAATTCGTCTCGTATTCATGATTATACCATCATTTTGTTAAAGTATTGCTTCTATACTCCGTGAAATTAGTAGAATATCCTTGAAATTTGTGCTTCATCTAGTATCGTTTCACAAGGATAATTTCTGCACATTCTTGTTAAATTTTAATCTTTCGTGCCGGAGTACTGTCCATGAGTACTATTCATTTATATGGTACTATTCACAAAGTACTATTCACGGAGTACTATTCACAAGTCATATTTATGAAGTACTATTCATAAAGTACTATTCACAAAGTACTATTCACGGGGTACTATTCCTGAAGTACTATTCACCTGGAGTACTATTCATGACAACAATTGATTTCTTATTGATCCAAATTTTTTTGATAAAATATTATTCTTGAATTTTTACTCCACAAAGTAGTATCATGTTGACAATTTGGACATTATTGAATTCTGGATAAATTAAATTATAAATCTTTAAGAATTTATCCTCTGCTTTCTTTTAATTGAATTCTTATATCATTGTCATCATCCTCATACTTATATTGTGATGAAATTCATCTTTGGCTTACGTGCATAGATGGACTATTGATTGGTATGATTATGAGCAGAGATTATTCGGTATAATCATGACCTGCAATGTTACAAATGATGTGGTAAAAGTTCTCAATGGCACGTAGTGCATTGATGGACAGTTGTTGGCATGATCATGACCATTGGTGAAAATACGAATATCTTTGGCCTGTTTTGCATGGATAATTCGTGGTCGTGATACTAATGAATATCCTTGGCCTGTAGTGCAGGGATGATTCGATGATGTAGTTTATTTATTAAGTTTAGTCTTAGCGATAGAATTGATGATAAACTTTTTAAATCATAGAAGATAGTAGATATCATGCTCTACTTGACTCTTCTAATGGATTGCTTGTTCCGCTGTAGTTAAACTTGATGTTTATTATATTTTATCATTTTAACACTGTTGAAGGCTAACGATAATTTATTCTGTATTATCTTAGTCATAATATTTCTTACTGGGCTAGTTGAGCTCACCCTTTTGCTTTCATTGTTCTCTTCAGGAAATGAGAACGTAGCCAGGACAAGTCGGGGAATGGAGTGACAGTCTGATATGGTTGTTTTAGTAGTCCTCACTATTTAATGTGATAATAAATGTACTGAGGATTGAATTTGAGTTTGGATACTGTCTATGAGATAATATTCGTGTAAGAACTCAGCTATGTTTTGTCATATTTTACACGACAGTTATATTAATTAAGTTTGTATTTGAATTTTGTACCATGTATTTGGCGACTCAGAATGGGTGATGTATACCTAATTTGGGGGCGTCACATTTGGTATCAAAGCTTAGGGATATGATCTCTGGCTGAGATGTGAGACTAGAACTAGGAGGGGAGAGGCGGGTATTCCTTCGCTAGTATGACCCACCTAAGTTTGTTTGTTATTTTAATTGGTTGGTCAGAGTATAGGGATAATATGTGGTATGTCAATTAACCCTTGTTTTGTGGCAGTGTTTGAAAATGGCATCTGAAAATGTTGAGATAAACAATAAAGCACATAAGACCGTTGAGTCACCAACGATCAATACTCAGGATAATTTGCATCAGAAAGGCAATAATCCTCAGGTAAACAAGAACACTGACCAGATGATGAACGATGGGATGTTCAGAGGCTTTATGCAATTCATGTAACATCAGGCGAGAGAGACTCATGTTCAAAATGTAGGTGGAAACATTGGCAACTCTCGAATGGTCACTGCTAAGCAGTTCAAGGAGCTGGGACCACCGAAGTTTGTGGGAAAGCCATTACCGCATAAGGCAGAGACGTGGATAAAGCAAATCACCAAGATATTTGATGTCTTGGGATGCTCTGAGGAGCAAAAGGTTTCCTTTGTCACCTTCATGTTGAGAGGAGAGGCAGATTACTGGTGGGAATCAGTAAAACGTACTCAGCCTGCCGCACTCAAAATGTCTTAGGAGAAGTTCCAAGAACTATTCAACGACAAGTACTTTCCCGAAAGTATTCATCACATGAAGGAGGTGGAGTTCATCAAGCTAGAGCAAAACAATATGACCATGTCATAGTACGAAGCTAAGTTTGTTGAGTTGTCCCGGTTTGCGTCTCATTTGGTTGATAATGAGGAGAGAATGACGCGATTGTTTCTAAGAGGTTTGAAACCTGAAATACGTCAATACTTCATTTCTCACAAACTGTGTTTGTATTCAGATGTTGTAAATTGGGCTCAGTTATTGGAGCGCGATAATGAGTCAACCCAACCAAAAGAGAGCAGCCAGTAAAACGATAATATAGGTGGTAGCTGTAAGACCCCAACTTTTATTAATAAAGATTAATTTTTCTCAAAATATATTTTTGAATATTATGGTGAGGATTTGATATAATGTTATAGTTGTGGGTAATATTTACAAATTTTACAAAGTAAGTAAGTTGTTATAAAATATTCGATTGGTCGAGGAATATTCGTTTTAACAGGAAATATTCGTACGATGGCACGATCATTGGTGGACCCCACAACGAAAGTATTGTCGGAGTTAGAAAACGATGAAAATGTCTTTTTATAAAAATAACGGCGAAAGTTTTACCGTTAAACTGTTGAACTACTCGGTGGTAAAAGTACAGTAATACACGTGGTTGCATAGTAGCACACGGTATTGATTAATGATGCTTATGTGAGAAGTCACTAAGTTATACTCAATTATTGCTACAGTAATTACTGCATAATATCTCTCATATTATTGATTCAATTATTGTCACAGTATCATCTGCATAATATTTTATATTATTAAATCAATAATTAAGATGACAAAGTTATTCATATTATTATTTACATTATTTATGATGTCTAGAAAGTTCTGTCGAGGAAAGGGGTTTGGTCACCTAATTGCGCGCCAATAGGGGGAAATCCTTATCGAAAACCCCCCTCTTTTCTGGGAATGATCTGGTTGTTAAATATTGTGAGTTATAGTATTAATGATGAATAAGTTCGTGTTGATTAAAGATGAAATTGTTGATAAAAATATTTCCATTGTGTTGGGATTGTTTGTGTTAGTGGAAATCGACAGTTATTTCGATAATAATTGATTTCTGGATGTTAAATTGACTAAACGGGCAATTAATCGGATAAATGAGCAATTAATTGCTATTGGTTCACATGAAAATTACTGTTGGTGCACATGTATGGAACTATTGGTTCACATTCATGTACTATTAAGGGAGCTGGTGCAAGATTGATAATACTTGCAGGACTAAATTAAAAATGGAGGTATAGATAAAGGTATTATACTGTAATAATTCTAGCCCCTAATCATGCAATTATCGAAACTATGTTTTCCTATAAATAGAAGCTCATTCTTCATTCATTTTCACCAATTCACTAAGACTCACAAGAGAATCTATTAAGGGAGAAACTATAGAGAGGAAGAAGAAGAGTATTCTGCTACTTCATTATTCCAGTATCCAGTCTTCTTCTAAGGTAAGGTGTAATGCCCCAGAAAATCGGATTTTTAGGAGAATTAAAATTTTATTTAATTATGTGGATTAAATGAATTTAATTGATTATTTATGGGAGAAAGATAATTGGAGGTCGTTCTATGACCTAAGCATATCAGAACGTCGTAGTATTTTGGCTACGTGATAGAATTAAAGTGTATGAATTTCCAAGACGAAAATAAAAGCTTTCCGAGAAATTTTTTGAAAAACACTATTCACGCATTTCTGCTCGGGAATTATTTTTGAACTTCCGAGAAATACGTAACGATATAATATCAAGGTGAGATGGAATATCCAATAATATTTCAATTATGAAAAATGTAATATTTCGACTGTGGACTTAATTTGAGAACGTTAGCAAAATCAAGTGTTAAGAAGTTAGGGTAATGATTGTATAATACGTAGGTATTATACGAAGTAATAAATACGAGTACGATATGAAGTATTATACGAGTGTGTATGAAAGATGGTATGTCGTATATGTTGAATAAGTATACGAGTTAGAATACGAGAATTATACGTAGAGGATATGTTATAAGGCTTTAAGCCATTTGTGAATAGACTTGTGGATTATGTGGATGTACAAGTCCAATATGATTTAATATAAAAGTCCAATAGAATTAATATGCAAGCCCAAGTGTTTGTAATGTGAAGTCCAAAGTAATTTAATGCAAGCCCAAATGATTAAGCTAAGTTAATTAAGCTAAAGCCCAAAGTAAGAACCAAAGGGTTATGGGATGGTTTAAACCCATGGGGAACACCATGGATGATCCAAAGTAGGGAGCAAGTAACTTAATGGCTAAGTAAGTGTGATAACCAAGTATACTTAATGGCCAAGTGTTGTGGGGAGCAAGATAACTTAATGGGTAAGTAAATAATGTGGGAAACAAGTTACTTAATGCTTAAGCTAAGAATAGTAAGGAGGTGGAGTGGTTTTATGACCATTATGCCCTAACTTTGGTTTTTCTATAAATAGAGAGCTTGGATTTCATTTTGTGGATTGTTCATTTCATCCCACAAGTTAAGAGCTTATTGGTTAGAGATAATAAGCTAGAAAAGCTAGATTACATATTTCAAGAAGCAAGAAGAAGATCAAAGATTAACCAAGTGATCATCAATGGTAAGCAATCTTGAACCATGATTCTCTTTCTCTTCCATTGTTAGAGAAGTGGGTAGTGGGAGGATTTGTATGCTAAGATATGAAGAGAATGAACAACTCAATAAACTTAAGCTGTATAAGTCACGAATAAGTAATTCAAACCTAAATAAGTTTCGAAATCATGAGGAACCTATATGCTCTTGTCATATGTTTATCTTAAGAAGATAGTACGATTAATGAGATGTAAGAATAGTGATTAAAGGACTTAACTCATTAATAAATCATAAGCAATGAAATCAAGTATGTTATACTTTAATAAGTAAATAAGTTCATGAAGAACATGTAATGACTTCACATGAAAATAAGATTTTGTAATATGTAAGTAAAAGATGTCTATATAATGGATTGAATTCATTTAGAACGATGAACAAATCTTAAGTAACGAAGTTTTGTTGGAATTAACACGATTGGACGATAATCGTCGAATTCGTGAAATTCTCGGAATGGAATTCGAATTTTGATATTGAGTTTGGAAACATTGGTTTTCAATGGAGACAAGTCTTATTTGGCGTTATAGAGTTGCGGACTCGAAAATGACCAGATTCTGACTTAGAACGAAGAAACGAGCATTGAACGTTCACGAACGTTTATAGTTTTCGTTAAAAATGGTCTAATAGGTGAATTTTTAGCAAATGAAGTTGAATAGATAAAATTCTTGCATGAACACGTAGAGTATGTGATTTGTGAACTGTAGGCTCTTGAACAAGCCAATGAGGACTTATAACGAAGAAGTTACGAGTCCAGGAATCTCACAAAGTCAAAAATTTGTCAAAATTATCTGAGGCACAGAGTCCGCGCCTCGGTGCGACTCAAGGCATAAAACTCCGGCGCCTCGGACAAGGACCCACCATAGCCCTTGTTAATTGAAAGCAGCATGCTACGCCAATACACTAGGCATGAAATAATGCAATACTGTGACCAAATTCTAGCAACTAAAGCCCGCCATAGCCAACATGAAAGCCTGAAGAGGAGAAGTCATGCGTGTACCAAACACTAGAACATGCACAATAATAAAAGCTTACAAGTAAGGAACTAAAGATAATTGATTAGTAATGAACCAATACATAATTAAACTTAATGTAGCATCATTAAGATAATTGTAAACCTTAAGTAATACACTAAAGGTTGAAGATAAGTCGAATGTGAACATGAATGGTATGCAATAAACGTACTTAACCTATAACGATCGAGTTTCGAATAATAACGTAAAAACATTAATAAGCCGTGAGGAAGGATGTTTAACTCGAACCGAGTTGTATTAATGAAATAATTTCAATTAAGTTATAGAGAGGAAATAAGATGGTAAGAACGACGGAATGTCGGAACCAATAAATAACAAATCTAATATATGATTAGATTGAGAAGAAGGGTAAGATTCTTTAGGAACTATGTATGTTCATTCATGACCTAATGTGGTATGTTATGTGGTTATGTGTTCTAGAGACTGTAAAGACTCAAAGGAAACGTAATTATACTGTAGCAGACGTTGAAGGCAAGTTTTTCTTAAACGCTTGTCTAACCTTTGTGTTAGTCAAGTTTTTAAATGATTCAAGTTATGAGATGTATGAATGGATTTACGAAAGAGTTGATTGATTTCTTTACAAGTTTTCCATATAGAATTGATAACGCTATCCTACGCCAATTGTTTGGTACGGATTCAAGGTAAGCCTGAATATGAATAAACAAATGTATTTTCATCGAGTATTCGATGGGCACGCGAGGTTGGCACAACTTAAACGTACACACGTTTAATGAATGTAGTGTTGATCAACATAGAGTACTATAAGCTGATCACCTATAAGTGCTCGTAAGCTATGTCGGACTTACAGACTTAGTGTCGGGTTGTCCTTTTCAAAGAAATTATGAAACACTCATGGTCTTGGACCAAAATTGGTGTTTTACTGAATATTGTCATGATAAAATGTTTTGAAGGAAAAAGGAACGCTATTTTTAATTATTGATAGTACTTCGTAACTATTATTCAATTATTGAAGATATACGATTCTTATGTTTCAAGCATGCTTTTTAAAAGAAATTATTTTACTTGCTGAGCTTGTTATACTCACTCTTGCTTGAACCATATGAATGCAACTTAGACCGAACGGACCGAAGGATTTAGGAAGGATAATGAAAGGCTAAGGTAAACTTGTAGATTACCTATGCAATAGTATAGGTTTGTAATGATAATATTTGATATTATGACAAAAACAAATGTAACGGTTATAAAGAACCTGGGGAATGGTAGTATTGTTTTGGAATATATATAAGACATAATCGTTCTTTTGAGGTATTTCAATTGAATGTTTGTGTGAACTGTAGCACCTTGTAGCACCATATGTCAGGTTGGAAGAGACCCGGATTTGGGGGCGTCACAGGTTGGTATCAAAGCATTAGGTTATAAAACTTAAGGGGGGAAGAACCTTAGGCTCATAACCTCGTTAAGGAAGAGAAGTCTGAAGGAAGTAAACTCGAGCTTTACTTAAGTCAAATGAGTTAATAAGGTATTGAGGAAACTCAGTACCGAAGGATTTAACAGATGGAAAGTAACCCTAAATAAATAGAATGTGATTTGTGCTTATACTATTGTGTGTTATGTACTAATCAACATGTTATGTGTTATTGTAGGATGTCAATCGATAGCTTGATTATAGAAATATACACGCGGTGAGTGCAGAATTTGTGAACAGAGTAGAGACTGTACCTATGCCAGTGGCGGAGGTACCATTAGTGATTTTAGAGGAGTCGGAGACAGAGGAGTACTTTTCTGAGGAAGACTACTCCGAGGGAGATATAGCTTGGACATCATACCTGAGTATGATGACCGATGTGGAGGAAGGCATGGAGGTAACATCGGTTACTACGGTGGTACCTACACTAGAGTCATCATCTCCAGATGCAATGAGATCATTGTATCTGGCATAGCTTGACAAAAATGTGCAACTGAGTATAGTTGTGCAGAAACAGAATGAAGAGATTAGTGCTCTTTATATAGCGAAGGAGTCTGCAGAAGCTGATTTTGAGTCAGAGCATGATGAGAAGGTGCTCATGATAAATAAGGCTAGGGATTTTAAGAAGAAGTTCGATGAGCTTCGTAAAGAACTGAGATAGAAGGACCGAAAGATAGCACGGATGTCTTACATCCATGAGAGTGCTCATAAGGATTTCAAGCGGAAAGTTGCTTGTTATTCCTTTGAGTCAGGACAAACTCGACACACTATTAGTCGGGATACCGTAGAGATAATTGCGAATGAGAAATACGAGAATGTTGTTATGCATTATTAGAAGTCTAGAGTTATAAATATGTGTGTAGTGACGTAAAACCCTCTTTTGTATAAAAGGGTAGTCTTTTTGTAAATCCCAACTTTTGTAAAGTTCAGTTGCGGGATAGAAATGTAATAGCTTTTGGCTATGAAAACAAATTGTAAATAGTTTCAAATTATGAAGAAGCATATGAATATAATAAAGTTTTCATTTAATATGTTTTGTTATGTATGAGTTGTTATATGACAAATAATAACGAAGTAAGTAAATATATAATAATGAAATTTTAGCCAAGACGAAGACAACGTAATCCGGAAGCGGAATCACATAATGATAACCAAGGGGGTCAGAACAACCCTATGCAAGAGTTCATTAATTTATTAACAGTTGCATTCAACCAAACCGGGGGTAGAGTACCCGCGGGATCTAGGGTAGCCAGAGCTACTACCTTTAAAGAGTTTAAAAGTGTAGGTCCGTCGGAGTTCAAAGGAACGACGAACCCAATAGAAGCTCAGACATGGGTAAAAGAAATAGAGAAGGCGTTTATTATTATAAGCGTAGGTGAGGCGCAAAAGACTTCTTTTGCAACTTACACGACAAAAAGAGAAGCCAAATTTTGGTGGGAGGCTCACCAGGGTAGGGCTAGAACAGATGCAGTAGCAGGGGAACAATTCAAGAAGGTTATCTTTGAGAATTATTTCCCTACAAGCATGAAAGGGAGGATGGAGATTAAGTTCTTGGAACTTAAGCAAGGGGGCATGACGGTTCCCCAATGCGCGGCCAACTTCAATGAATTGACAAGGTTTGCGCCACACCAAATGGACACTGAGGAGAGGAAGGCTCGTAGGTTTGAGCAGGGCTTGAAACCCTGGCTCTATAGTAAGATTTCGGTGTTCTAAAGTGTTTCCTATGGGATCATTCTGTAGAAGGTGATTATAGCAGAAAGTGGTAGTGATATGTTGACTCAATACCACAAAGAGAGAAAGAATGAGAGCAAGGGAGAGGGAGGAACCAAGGCAGTGAATGCAAGTGGCAGTAGGCCAAAAAGAAAGAATTTTTAACTCCGGGAATACTGCAGTGGGACAAGGGGAGCCTAAGCGTAAGGTCGAAGCATGTAAGACATGTGGAAAGACTCATCTAGGAGTTTGTCTGAAAGGGATTTTAAGTACCTTTAAACATTAGGGTAGAGGAGGAGGAAATAACTTTCGTTAACTATATTAGCGGAAATTATTTCATAAATAATAAAGGTAAGCAAGTATCGGTAGATAAGTACTGTTAATGTTGAGAGAATTTGACAAAATTCTCGGTATGATTGGGTTGTTTAACCATAGAGCTATAATAAATAGTTATAAGAAAAGTGTGAATCTTCAGTTTTTCAGAAAATCCAAGGTAGTAATTTACGGTAATAAATCACCGGAACATTATTGTTGTCTAACCATGACACAAGTTAGGAGGATGTTAAGGAAGAGGATGAGTCGTTACGGTTGAGTATCGACAATCATAATAGGAGTAAGTTAGTGGTTAAGAATAAATACCCATGGCCCAGGATCGATGATCTATTTGATCAGTTGAAAGGGGCAAAGAATTTTTCTAAGATAGATTTGTGTACGGGGTATAGTCGGTTGAAAGTAAGGAAGAAGGCGGAGGTACCTGAGATGACGTTTAGAACTCGTTATAGTTATAACAAGTTTCTGGTTATGTCGTTTGGGTTGACTAATGTCCTGAAGTTAGATGTTTCCATAAGGGGCATCGAGCAAGTCGGTGGTAAACAGATAGGTTCTCTTGTGTGGTGCTATGGTTGAAGGTACCATTAGCGTCACAGAGTGTTCAAATAATATTTGGACAAAGATGTCGTAATGATCATTGGTGATATTCTAGTCTATTTCAAGACGCCAGAAGATCACGCTGAACATTTGAAGATAGTGTGAGAAACACTACGGAGGGAGAAGTTGGATACGGGATTCACTATGTGTGAATTATAGCTTAAGAGATAGACAGATTAGTTATTAAGAAGTACGTTGGGGATGAGAAGTGAGAAAATAGTTTTCAGGAGCTAAAAGGAAGGTTAAGTGAGGCACATGTATTATCTTTATCAGATGATCCGAGGAATTTTGTAGTGTATCTCGATGCTTCGCATGGATGACGAGTTCCATGCTCAGGTAGCATGACAAGGTCATTGTGTATGCATCACGCCAGTTAAAGGATTATGAGGAGGTCTATCCTACTTATGATCTAGAATTGGCAGTTGTAGTTTTTGAATTAAAAATCTGAAGATAGTATTTATACGGGGAGAAGTGTGAGATATGCACGGACTCTAAGAGTCTGAAATATAACTCAAGATTAAAATGAAGAAAATTTTCCTCATTTGTTTATTTAAGCATAGTGAGATTCTGGGGACAGAATCCTTATAAGGGGGAAGAGTGTAACGCCCCAGAAAATTGAATTTTTAGGAGAATTAAAATTTTATTTAATTATGTGGATTAAATGAATTTAATTGATTATTTATGGGAGCAAGATAATTGGAGGTCGTTCTATGACCTAAAAATATCAGAACGTCTTAGTATTTTGGCTACATGGTAGAATTAAAGTATTTGAATTTCCAAGACGAAAATAAAAGCTTTCCGAGAAATTTTTTGAAAAACACTATTCACGCATTTCTGCTCGGGAATTATTTTTGAACTTACGAGAAATACGTAACGATATAATATCAAGGTGAGATGAAATATCCAATAATATTTCAATTATAGAAAACATAATATTTCGACTATGAACTTAATTTGAGAACGTTAGGAAAATCAAGCGTTAAGAAGTTAGGGTAATGATTGTATAATACGTAGGTATTATACGAAGTAAAGAATATGAGTACGATATGAAGCATTATACGAGTGTGTATGAAAGATGGTATGTCGTATATGTTGAATAAGTATACGAGTTAGAATACGAGAATTATATATAGAGTATATGTTATAAGGCTTTAAGCCTTTTGTGAATAGACTTATGGATTATGTGGATGTACAAGTCCAATATAATTTAATATGAAAGTCCAATAGAATTAATATGCAAGCCCAAGTGTTTGTAATGTGAAGTCCAATGTAATTTAATGCAAGCCCAAATGATTAAACTAAGTTAATTAAGCTAAAGCCCAAAGTAAGAACCAATGGGTTATGGGATGGTTTAAACCCATGGGGCAAACCATGGATGATCCAAAGTAGGGAGTAAGTAACTTAATGGCTAAGTAAGTGTGATAACCAAGTATACTTAATGGCCAAGTGTTGTGGGGAGCAAGATAACTTAATGGCTAAGTAAATAATGTTGGGAGCAAGTTACTTAATGCTTAAGCTAAGAATAGTAAGGAGGTGGAGTGGTTTTATGACCATTATGCCCTAACTTTGGTTTTCCTATAAATAGAGAGCTTGGATTTCATTTTGTGGGTTGTTCATTTCATCCCACAAGTTAAGAGCTTATTGGTTAGAGATAATAAGCTAGAAAAGCTAGATTACATATTTCAAGAAGCAAGAAGAAGATCAAAGATTAACCAAGTGATCATCAATGGTAAGCAATCTTGAACCATGATTCTCTTTCTCTTCCATTGTTAGAGAAGTGGGTAGTGGGAGGATTTGTATGCTAAGATATGAAGAGAATGAACAACTCAATGAACTTAAGCCGTATAAGTCACGAATAAGTAATTCAAACCTAAATAAGTTGCGAAATCATGAGGAACCTATATGTTCTTGTCATATGTTTATCTTAAGAAGATAGTATGATTAATGAGATGTAAGAATAGTGATTAAAAGACTTAACTCATTAATAAGTCATAAGCAATGAAATCAAGTATGTTATACTTTAATAAGTAAATAATTTCATGAAGAACATGTAATGACTTCACATGGAAATAAGATGTTGTAATATTTAAGTAAAAGATGTCTATATATTGGATTGAATTCATTTAGAATGATGAACAAATCTTAAGTAACGAAGTTTTGTCGGAATTCACACGATTGGACAATAATCATCGAATTCGTGAAATTCTCGGAATGGAAGTCGAATTTTTATATTGAGCTTGAAAACATTGGTTTTCAATGGAGACAAGTCTTATTTGGCATTATAGAGTTGCAGACTCAAAAATGACCGGATTTCGTGTAACATTCCAGATTTTTTTAAATGTAAATTATAAATATTATTGATTTATATAAATATTTATTGGATGTATTTATTATTGGATAAATAATTGTTCAATTTGATTGATTTGATTTAGTTAATTATTTATTTGTTAAATAATTAATGTGTTATGTGGATTGAGTTATGTGATTATGTGAATTATTTAATAAATTATTATTAAATAAAGTGTGACAAATAACTATGTTATAAAGAGTTATTAAAATAAATTAAAGTAATTTTAATTTAGTTTTGCCAAACAATGTTTAAGTATATTAATCCTTTTATTTTTAAATGGTTTACCAAACAAAACCTTATGGCTTTTGGATTCCTTTTGAATTTAAATTATTAACTAAATAAATAAAATAATATATATATTTATATATATTTGGAAACCGATAACTTATTAGAATTATTTATTATAGTTTCAGTTTTTTTTACGTTTCAAAGGTAAGCGTTGGTTTAGTTTAATATTACGTATATTGTATATGGCTTAAGTCTAAGAACAAGTTCAGAAAAAGGTTTTCAGAGAGAAAAGTTTCAGAGTTTTGAGAGAGTTTGAGAGAAAACGTGATTTTTAAAGCGAGTTCTGTTAACAAAGATTCTTAAGCAACAAAACAGTATGTCTATGTCCTTAATATTAGATACCCATATATGTCTCTGTGTTCTTTGTTTCTTAAGAATCACTGTGTATAAGTTTTACAAAATTCTTGTAAACCATGTTCTAGAATTGGTTATGATAATATGTGTGATTGTAATTGTTATAGCTAGCATTATATATATATATATGTGTGTGTGTGTGTGTGTGTGTGTTGTATGCTAAAGTACCATTAAGAAAGAGAACTTGGTTTTTACAGTGAAAAATATATATACGAATATATGTTTTGTATGATAACAAAAATTCGTGTATGATAATTGTGAAATTTAATGTCATGTTTGTTACTTGGGTATGAGTGTAAGATAACATACTACAAAGAAATCAATTTGGGTGGTAATAGTGGAATTTCAGTTCACTGTATTTTATATATCAACAATGGAGTTTTGAGTTTTAAAAATATGGTTGCAAGGATTAAGTTTTCTAAAATCGTTGTTAAAATTGTTAATAATTGGTATATGGATGATTGTTAGCATTTATGTGTAAATTACGTGAAGTTATACATGTTAATTGGTGTTAAGAATTAAGACAGTAGCTTTGCTCTGTTCTTGGTTTGGTTTTTGTGAGTTTCGGTGTCCCAGCGCTAAAATCCACGCTCCAACGTCAATTCTCGCAATATGCAAATACCAAAAATAGGCCGTAAGTCCGTGTGTCTCAAAGATCGGAATTCACGCCCGTATTTGAATTTATTAAATACTTATATCGCCTCTCTCTCTTGATCTTTGGAAAAAGTGGTGCTGGGTGAGTTTTTGACCTCCTGTAGTAAAATGGCCATAACATTTTCATACGAACTCTGATTGAGGTGATTCAAGATGATTCGGAAAGAGGAGGAATAGGCCTATAACTTTTATTCTTTAAGGTTTTCAATATGAAATCGTTATGAAGGGTCAAAATGTCCATCTTTAGGATTGTTGTGTATTTAGAGCCAATCGGAGGGCGTCGGGATGCACATTGCAAGTGCAATCCTTTGAGTGTTAGTATAACCTAATGATAATATGTTGGACATGTAATAGGATGTTGTATCAAGTTGTTAATGTGTATATGGTACAATGACATGATCACTTAAGTAGTTGTAATAAAGCTAAAAAGTAATGTTCATGAAAAGATGCAATGTTATTTAAACTTAAACTTAGTTAGTAGCTATACTAAAAGTAAGAAAGCAACTCATGAAGGTAATGTTAGTGTAATTAATGTGTATTTTCAATACATATGGTATGTGTAGGACTTGGGGTGAACGTGAGTAGTGATTGTTTAACCTACGCACGAGGCAAGTTCCCTAACCTTTGCTACTTTATTATTCAGCAAGGTTACTTTTCACTGTTATGTTATACTTATGCAAATTCTCTATTTCTAATCTCTTGTTTAACGATTTATTGTCATGCAAGTTCTTTAACTCTACTTTTATAATAGTTGAGCAAGTTTTCTTATCCTAAATCTTCGTTATGCAAGTTTCTAAATCTATTGTTTACATTGAGTAAATCTTCTAACTCCATACCTTCGTTGCGTTAGTTTGTTATGATTATGCAAGTTTTTCCTAAATCTAAACTTGTTATATTAGCATGCAAATATCTTTATTATGTTGAACAATTTACCGTTCAAAGTTATTATTTGTTATGCATGCTTAATATTAAATTCTAAGATGTAACCTTAGCTTAATTTTGTTCAAAGCAAGGTATGATAAATTATTCCATTGTTATGCTATTAGATTATTCCTAAAGCATGAACTTAGAATGAAATGTTTATTCAGTTATGATTATTCAATAACATAGTGTTATTATCTTTTATTCAACTAATCCTTAGTTGATGTCCGTTGAATTCCAAATTACATTAAAGTGTATCCAAACCAAACTGACTTTGGTGCGGACTTGTACTCTAAATACTGAGATGAACAGCCCTAATATTAGGGGTTGCACTTAATTTTATACTTTGTGCTGAAATGTTTGTATACAATACATGTACGAAGGATTGATCCCCCTAAGTACCTTTGAGTCCTTATAGTCGTATGACTGTTAGAGTTAAAGGTGAAAGATTACTTATAACTGTGGACATGGTTCGTGGTCATTAGACCCTTAGTGAATGTTATGATTTTTCGAATATTAATAGAACGTATTGTTCAGTTCTATTAAGCCTAGTATATGGTAAGTGATGTAAAGGTTAAAGTTTTATTTATTGTTATTCCAAGTGAGCCTTGTTTTCTCACTCTTGCCTGTAAAATTTCTTACAGCTAAAGCTGAAAAGGGTGACGTACCTAGCACCAGTAAGGGAAAGGGAAAGATAAACAAGTACTGAAGAATTGTAATAGTTTTGATAGTTTTATTATCAGACTTTGGTTTAAAGATTGTAATGAAGTTTATTTAATTTTCCGCATGTATGATTTTTTTAAAGGTTAATAACCTGGGAGATTTTATTTAATGTAATCACAGATAAAGGGTGTTTATTTATTCAATTATATTATGATTGGGTAGTTAGATATGAATGTTTTGATTAAGTGAACACCAAATCTTGAGGTAATGACGTACCGGGATTTGGGGGTGTCACAAGTTGGTATAAAAGCTATAGGTTATGAACCTTAGGCGGGGGGAAAAGCCTTAGGAAGTAACCTTTGAAAAGATAGTGGTGATAACTCTTATCGAGTTTTAAGGAAGAAGTAATAACACACTTATGTGCTTATGTGTTTATAAATTATGTGCTCGTGAGTGTCAAGTAGAATGATTAATAATTAAAACTTTAAAACTTTGTTGTCAGGATGACTAATGTGGGAGAATCCAGTCAGGCTAGAGAGGAAGGACCTCAGATGCCTATAGAGGAGGGGCCTTGTGACATTCAGGTTGTTTGGGAACAACTACTGCCACGGGAGTCAGCCCCATTGGTCACAGTGGTTGAAGATGAGGATGATGACGTGGAGACGGATAAGGAGGATCCCGTGGAGTTTCCACAGGAGGATGAGGATGACGAGGATGAGGAGGAAGAGACTCCACTAACCTCGATGGCTGCTTATATGTATGATGAAGTCTACGACCGTAACGTGGAACTTCAGGACACAGTTGAAGACGTTTGCAGCAGTGATGGAGAAGGAAGTACTCGCTGAAGGTGGAGGCAAGGCAGTGACAAAATTCAATCAAGAACAGAAGAAGAAGAAGAAGAAGAAGAAGAAGAAGAATGAGTGGGAAGTGAAGAGTGGTAACGAAGGCAATGGAAATGACAACAACAACAATTTGAAGAGGAAGTGGAACGGAAATGGGGGTACTGGAAACCAGCAGGGTAACCAGCAATTTAGGAAGTTTGAAGCATGTATTACATGCGGGAGGTTTCATAAGAGGGTGTGCTTGATGGGGAAACATGCATGTTTCAATTGTGGCCAAGAAGGTCACATGGCCCCAAATTGCACCCAACCCAAGAAGAATGTATGTTTCACGTGCGGATCCAAGGATCACTTTGCTTGTGAATGCCATCAGAAGAAGGTTGAAGAAACAACAAGAAGCAAGAGAGGTAGTAGTGGAGGAACATGGGCCATTGCTGGACCTACAGCATCAAACAAACCCACAACCAGAACATTCAACAAGACTATGCAGGATGCTGTGAAATCAAAAGATGTGGTGTCAGGTATTATCCCAATCAACGATATTAATGCTTATGTATTATTTGATTCGGGTATACTTGCTCGTTTATATCTGATGAATTTGCTAAGAGGTTAGAATTGCCTAGAAAAGAACTGAATTTCCGTTTGAACATAGAAATTGCGAATAGGGAAGTGATTCCTGTTAGGTTCGTATACAAGAAATGTAGGGTGAACATTAAAGGGAATATCCTGATGGTAGATTTAATCCCAATTAGACTTGGAGAATTTGATGTTATTTTGGGAATGGATTGGCTGTTCAAATATGGAGCAGTAATTGATTGCCACAAGAAGTGTGTAAACCTTATGAATCCGTCAAAGGTAGTTTTCTATGGTAGAAAATCACCTAGACAAATGAAATGTATGACAATTATGCAAGCCAAGAAGTTGTTAAGTAAAGGCTGTGTGGGTTATTTGGCTTACATAGTCGATACTCAGAAAAAGGGTGTGAAACTGGAGGAGATACCAGTGGTTAGGGAATTCGTAGATCTATTTCCAGAGGATTTGCCAGGACTTCCGTCTGACAGAGAGATTGAGTTCGTAATCGACTTAGCGCCAAGAACTGCACCGATATCGAAGACCCCGTACATAATGGCTCTGGTAGAAATGAAGTAACTGATGGTGCAACTGCAAGAGCTGCTGGACAAGAAATATATTCAACCAAGTGTATCACCGTGGGGAGCGCCAGTATTATTCGTGAAGAAGAAGGACAGATCAATGCGTCTTTGCATTGATTATAAGGAGTTAAACAAGGTCACTATTAAGAATAGGTATCCATTGCCTAGAATAGGTGACTTGTTTGACCAGTTGAAGGGTGCTAAGTACTTCTCAAAAATAGATTTGAGAAGTGGGTATCACCAATTGAAGGTAAGAAATGAGGATATACCTAGAACGGCATTCAGAACTCGGTATGGATATTACGAGTTTCTGGTGATGTCTTTTGGTTTAACAAATGCCCCTGCTGCGTTCATGGATTTGATGAACAGAGTATTTAAACCATTCTTAGACAAGTTCGTAGTGGTATTTATCGACGACATTCTGGTGTATTCCAAAACTCAAGAAGAGCACGTGGAACATTTACGTTTGACATTGGAGACACTAAGAAAGGAAAAGATGTACGCGAAATTCTCTAAGTGCGAATTTTGGCTCGATCGTGTACAATTTTTGGGTCATGTGATTGACAAAGATGGGATTTCAGTGGATCCATCGAAAGTGGAAGCTGTAATAAATTGGGAACAACCAAGGACACCTTCGGAGGTGAGGAGTTTCTTGGGACTGGCCGGTTATTATAGAAGATTCATTCAAGATTTTTCCAAGATAGCCACTTTGTTAACAAATTTGACACGAAAAGCTGTGAAATTCGTTTGGACGGAGAAATGTGAGGAGAGCTTCCAAGATTTGAAGAAGAAGCTAAGTGTGGCACTGTGTTAACCTCACGGATAATACAGAAATTTTGTGGTGTATAGTGATGCCTCACACAAAGGATTGGGTTGTGTTCTTATGCGAATCTAAAAGTTATTGCCTATGCTTCAAGACAATCAAGGATTATGAGAAAGGTTATCCGACTCATGATTTGGAATTGGGCTGCAGAGTATTTGCTCTCAAGATATGGAGACACTATATTTGTGGAGAAAATGTGAGATCTACACGCACCACAAAAAGTCCGAAGTATATTTTCACTCGTAAGGATCTCAACATGCGTCAGAGAAGGAGGATGGAATTGATAAAAGATTATGATTGTGAGATCTTTTATCATCCAGGCAAAGCGAATGTGGTTGCAGATGCTTTAAGCAAGAAAGGTCTGGAGAAGTTGATGCTGATAACAACTCAGGAGGAGCTCATTTCAGCAATGACAAAGCTAGAGCTGGAAATCAAATTTCCACGGGAATCCGACGAATGCCTATTCCAGTTAGAAGCCGGTCCAACTTTACTAGACAAGGTGAAGAATGCTCAGTTACAAGATGAAGAATGTGGGAAGATAAAAGATATTATGGTTAACGGTAGCGATACGAAATACAAGACTGATACCGAAGGATTACTACGGTACGAGGGAAGAATATGGGTCTTAGCAACACCAGAGCTGAAAGACAAAATCTTGACCGAAGCTCATAGCTCAAAATATTCAATTCATCCAGGAGGCACGAAGATGTATCAAGATTTACGCCGGCATTTTTGGTGGCCGAATATGAAAAGGGATGTTGTAGAATACGTGGCAAAATGTATGACATGTCAAAGAGTAAAAGCCGAACATCAAAGACCCAGCGGATTACTTCAACCATTGGAAATACCGGAATGGAAGTGAGAGCACATCACGATGGATTTTGTGGTGGGTCTTCCAACTACTCAGAGAGGATGCGATGCGATTTGGGTGATAGTGGACAGACTGACGAAATCAGGGAACTTTTTACCAATAAAGATTAGGTTCAATCTTGATCAGTTGGCAAGATTATACATTAAGGAGATTGTTTCGAGACATGGAGTGTGTGACGGCCCCCGAATACGAGGTCCCAAATCACCGCGGATCCGGTTCGATCATTCTATACAACTATTACTATTTGCGGAAGATATAAACATAAATTATTTATACAATACATTACACACTATTCCCCGAGGTCGAGTAACCTTAACTTATACACAATTCATAAACTATCTAACATAATACATTATTAACAAACTATACTATTATAAATTAGCTGAACATTTTATCCCAAGCTGAACTTGGCATTATTCTTTTCATGTATCCAAACGCATTCGTCTTATCTGCAATGTTTTATCATGACATAGCAAGGGTGAGCATGAAAGTTGCCCAACAAGTTTAAGTTCAATAATATAACGATATATCATGATTGAAAGAGTCTGAATGATAAGCTGGCTATAATTCAACAATATAATTGTGAACTAGCAGGAACAAATTTATGACTGAACAAGAATTATACATGAACAAATATATCTGAACCAACTGGTAATGAAGGTGATCAGCCTTTCATACCTGACTTATACATGCAATATGTACAGAGTACAATTCATGGCAACCAGCAATGATTAACCATAAGCTTATCCGGATGAAACAACTCTTAGTAGAGTTAAGTAAAAACAAACTTGCTCGAACTGGTTGATTACTCACACACAATTTATATCGCTTTATCCAAGACCTAATATTAGTAATATAGATCTCCAATATTAGAATAATATCATTACCATATAATACTATAATATATATATATATATACACACAGAATAACCTAAACACATTACACATAACACATAACCCTATCGATTACACAACACACATGGGACTCCTAAGATCAAGTCAAACTTTTGCGCCTAAGTTGAACCTGACACAAATCAAAATCCACTGATTACAATGGAATTTTATCGAGTCTAAGTTCAATTAAACTATGTATAAACGCTTAACAATTAACTTAAATAATTTATTAACAGTTGAAATAATTTTCATAAGCTCGTAAATAATTTTCAAATAATTATTACTATTTATCTTGATTTTTCAATCATTAAAATCATATTTATATAATATAAATACCACTTAATTCTTTTATCATTAATATTTATTTATTATCAAATATTAATGAAATACATGTCATAATATTATAATATATTTATAATATCACAAAGTATTTTTAATACTTTAAAATCACCTTTATATAATTTTTAAACAATTAAATTCATTATCCAATAATTGATAAATTCATTAAATTCATCACAAAATATTAAAAGTCACTTAAAATAACTTAAAATATTTTATTCTAACATATTATTATTTTTCATGATTTTTCATGTATTTAAATCATTTTAAATAATTTATTTAATATTATAATTAAATAAATTAAATACCAATTATATTCCAAAAATATTAAATATTTAAAAAATATACTTAAAATAATTAAAAACTATTTTTCAGAATTTAAAATAATTTTTCGTAATTTATTTTGTATTTTTAATAATTAAAAACTATTTTTTCTATTTATTTAATTAAAATAATCAATTTCTAAAACTAACTGTCGCTAAAGGGCCCTATAGCGACAGACCCGTCGCTATAGGTGTTCTTGAGGTGTTCTTGAAGAAACCCAGAATTTCTTGTCAGTAGCCAAGGTGTCTACTTTGACCGAGTATACGTATTTAATCTTAATGATTCTGGGCCATACAAGATTGTGATATTGTAGTAGAGATATATCACTACAATAATAAACCATCATCTTGGTTATATCATACCATAACATGAAGATCTGGCCATCCCAACTTGACGTCAAACCTGTTCTTAGAATTCTGGGTTTTCCAGATTTAAAGGTACCTACTTTGCAGCTATTAATCTTGATGTGCAGGCTTTTTTAATGTGTTATAAAGGTTCATACTTGCAGTAGAGATGTTAAAGAACAACTATATAGCATAAGCTCAGTCTACAAACAATACTAAATGAAGAACCGATCCGGTCAAACTACCTGACATGAACTGTTCTTCAACGAATTCTGGGTTTTCCAGAATTTGTCCAAGGCAGTTGGTCAACGCATATTTGACTGCGATTAATTTTAATTATGTAATGGTTCTAGGTGTTCTAATGACTTATATGTGTAGTTCATATACCAGTCCACAACATAACAACAACAACTAGACCAAACGTATTAACAATAACAAGATCCATGACCTTGAACATCTTGTCAGAGAACTTTTGAAATTCTGGGCTGCCCAGAATTTCATATCCGTGAACGGTCAACGCCTTTTGACCGTTAATATTTGGAGATCTAGACTTGCTATGGATGTGATTCCACTTCCAGTCTACTCTTCTCATATCAAAGAACAAATATATAACATCTAACACAACTAAAACCAAACACAAGAAGATTTACGGGCTCTGACATATGGTTGTCAGGCCACAATTTCAACCTTTTTCCAGATTTCAAAAATCATCAAATCCGAGCATTTTGATGTTATGGATCTGGGATTTAACAACCCAGATCACTAAAAGACACCTTATTACACATCTTTAACCAATCAATTACAACATTTAACATCAAATTGAAAGATTTCTAGTATTAGGGTTTTATACCTTTTGAATGTCCAAATCTTGATTTTGACTTTTGATTGTTGTTCTTGGGTTGATAAGAGGCTAACATATCTTAACTTTTCTCTTTCTCTCTCACTCTAGATTTTCGAAATGGATGAGAGAGAGTGGCTTGGCAATAATGAGAAGTAAAGTAGGATTTCTCTCTCCTAAATCTCTTGTATTTGATTCAATGAATCCAAGTAAGGTAAGATGACACTGTAGGTCAGATTGTGTATTGCTTTTCTAGCACATGGTCAATACCTAACAAGATGAGTCATGAAATTTCTAGAAAAACTTTAAACTTACAAGTAAGGGCATTTTAGTCTTTTTTGCATAACATTTTCATGGCATTCTTGTTAATTAGCCAAACCCTTAGGGTTTGGGTTAGGGTTAGGGTTTAGGGTTTGAACCCTTTAGGGTTTAGGGTTTAACCCTTAACTTGCAAATTTTTAATTTCTAAGATTTCCAAAATTCAGTTTGAAAAAAATAAAATTAATATTTCTAAATTACAATTAGAATTTTCTAATTATATTGAAGTTTCCTAATCATAATTTAAATCTTGCTAATTAGGATTAGTATCTCCTAATTAAAATTGCTAATTTAAGCAATTAGGGTTAAAATGGTCATTAGGGTTTATAACCCACGAATTAGGATTTCTAATAGAAAATATTTTCTAATTTAGAAATTGGATTTAAGTAATTAGATTAGGTTTTCTAATTACTTAAAACTTGAAAATTAGGATTAATATCCTAATTAACCTTACAATTATTAAATTAACAATTAGGTTTTCCTATTTATAAATTAGGGTTCCTAATCCAGAAATTAGGGTTCTCTAAATTTGAAATTAGGGTTTGCTAATTAATTAAGCTTTACCATAATTACTATTATAATTAATAGCACTTAAGCAATATAATAATTATTTAAGTTCCCAAATTAGGGTTTTAATTCCCGAATTAGGGTTTCGGATTCCTGGAACTGAAATTAGGATTTCCAGAACAGGTTACATGGTACATTGTTAAACGCTAGGGTTTTCTAACCGAACGTTGACATTCTTAATATATACCTAGGGTTTGTTACAGATATCGTTTATTTGGTCAACCCTTGACCCTTAACCACATATTGTACACATACACAACCGTAATCACAGAATATATTCACGTATTCACTTAATCCTGAATAATTCACTTAAATCCTTCACAGAATTTTGAAATCCTCAAAATTCATTCTTAAAAAATATTAAACACATACACTAATTTTCTGTCTAGGTTCTAATTTTGAACCTTAAATCAATTAATAAAAATTTTAAAAATATTCAAAATTCTCGGGTTGTCACATTCACCCCTTCTTCTAAAAAATTTGTCCCCGAAACTTACCTTACACCCTACACCATACTGCTTACACCATTCACACACATTATCACTTGCTACCCAATACACCACTCATAAGAGTAAAATTTTTAAATTTTGCTGAGGAGTTATATAAACTATTTGTCTATCATTTTCGCAAAGGTTATACGGAAATTCATCCACAAACCGGCATAACTTACGAACACAAAGGGTGATTAGCCCGATATGCCCTGTACTGGCAAAGTACTAATTTTATTTGTTCCTCTTCACTGCCATAGGCACAAAATTCTACCTCGGTCATATTGGATTCCGCACCAAAATAATTTGGTTCGGGAAATTTCTTTCAATGAACACTTAGAGTTTTTCATAATATTAGTCTAGCTGAATCGAATAGCGTAGACTCATATCAATAATTCAATTCAATCGAATTATTTAAGTGTAGCCAAACCCCGTTGGCAAATTAAATTTTTTGAAAATATTTTCGAAAATGACGTCATGATGTCGTACTATATTAACAGTTCGTTTGAGGATGCCGTCATCGTATGACTTTGTCATAACACATCATACAATAGTGGAATAACGATTTTAGATCAAATTCACACTAAGTATTCCTGTATTTACAACTCCATCACTTTCTATCATCTCTGCACTAGGTTACATGGTACATAAGTGATAAATAAAATAATATTTGATATTTCAAATCATTTACGTCTAGCTGAAATGAGTAGCATAGAGTATACTTTAAACCGTTTCAAAAATGATTACGTGTCTACATAATTTATTTTTAAAAAAAACACATAGTGCGTATTTAGCTTGATGTCAAAATTTTGAAGTCTAGCATAGCTAGGAGTTTCGGAAAACTTATGTCTCCACTAAAAATCATTGGCTTAACAATCTATCTGTTCCTATAATCTTTAACACTCCATTTACACACAACTATTTCCAGTTCATAAAACCACACTTATGAGTCCATAATTTGCCACAATCATATGAGTTTAAGAACTTTCCTAGACAGACCTTTGGCGTCCATTCGCTGAGGGGTTCATAAACATTTCATATAACTATGAGTCAAGCATGTCACATAAGTATAAGTTTTAAGAACTCGTACTTAACCTTATATCCTCTACCTATGACCTATCTATATGTTCTACACATGAGAAAGGAATCACCCTCTTAACATGAATATAACAAATAACGCGACACAAACATTTCAATGACTATCATTG
Organism: Panax quinquefolius; assembly: GCA_020205615.1. NCBI lineage: Eukaryota > Viridiplantae > Streptophyta > Magnoliopsida > Apiales > Araliaceae > Panax > Panax quinquefolius. Next base: position 43,615,985 of record CM035167.1, on the reverse strand, counting down.
TCAGAACTAAGTAGTTGTTATACCAAGTATAATTCCCCACCCACACAAGGAATCATACAACTCAGTTGCCGACATGAATCCTCAATTGAATCCCCACCTAACATAACACCCTTCTCAATACGAATTTCATTCAACTCGTATTCATAATGCTTTCCTGAATCTGTACCAATTCATAGTACAACTGACACCCAGCAATCTTGTTGTAAACTGTTCAATCATTCGCTTGATCCTTCTCCCTTCTATCACCTTATCAGATCACGGGGTGATCTCATCGTATATATTACGATACATTTCTATATCTTGATCGTTTTGTTTTACGATCTCCTATCACTGTACTTTTACTCTTTTAGACTCTATCTATTCATCACTATTGTTCAACTTTATTATCAGAGTTAGGGAACTCTGTATCTTTTAACTCGCCGAGATTCGTCTTTGAATCTTACCGACCAACTAACTCTATTTGAGTTAGTACTTATCATAATCACTGTTGTTATTAGTCTCAAGTATTCCTACCTAAGTTCATAACCTACAGCTTTGATACCAACTGTGACGGCCCCTGAATTCGAGGTCCCGAATCATCGCGGATCCGGTTCGATCATACAACTATTACTATTTTGCGGAAGATATAAACATAAATTGTTTATACAATACATTACACATTATTCCCCAAGGTCGAGTAACCTTAACTTATACACAATTCATAAACAATCTAACATAATACATTATGAACAAACTACACTATTACAAATTAGCTGTACATTTTATCCCAAGCTGAACTTGGCATTATTCTTTTCCTGTATCCAAACGCATTCACCTTATCTGCAATGTTTTATCATCATATAGCAAGGGTGAGCATGAAAGTTGCCCAGCAAGTTTAAGTTCAATAATATAACGATATATCATGATTAAAAGAGTCTGAATGATAAGCTGGTTATAATTCAACAATATAATTGTGAACTAGCAGGAACAAATTTATGACTGAACAAGTATTATACATGAACAAATATATCTGAACCAACTGGTAATGAAGGTGAACAGCCTTTCATACCTGACTTATACATGCAATATGTACATAGTACAATTCATGGCAACCAGCAATGATTAACTATAAGCTTTTCCGAATGAAACAACTCTTAGTAGAGTTAAGTAAAAACAAACTTGCCTGAACCGTTGATTACCGCTACGCTATTTATATCGCTTTATCTGAAGACTTAATATTAGTAATATAGATCTCCAATATTAGAATAATATCATCACCATATAATACTATAATATATATATATATATATATATACACACACACAGAGAATAACCTAAACACATTACACAACATATCCCTATCAGTCTACAACACACATAGGACTCGGCATCAAGTCAAACTTTTACGATTAAAGTTGAACTCACACAAATCGACATCCCGACGGTCTAATTTTAATTTTATCGAGTCTAAGTTTAATTAAACTCAGATATAACGCTTAACAATTAACTTAAATAATTTATTAACAGTTGAAATAATTTTCATAAGCTCGTAATAATTTTCAAATAATTATTACTATTTATCTTGATTTTTCAATCATTAAAATCGTATTTATATAATATAAATACCACTTAATTCTTTTATCATTAATATTTATTTATTATCAAATATTAATGAAATATATGTCATAATATTATAATATATTAATAATATCACAAAGTATTTTTAATACTTTAAAATCACCTTTATATAATTTTAAACAATTGAATTCATTATCCAATAATTGCTTTTAATATTAAAATATTAATATTTTCATGACAAAATATCAAAAGTTATATTTTATAACTTAAAATATTTTTCTAACACTTAAATCATTTTACATAATTTATAAAGCATTAATTCCATTTTTCCTTAATTTATTTAATATAGTTATTAAATAAACTAATTATCATTAATATTGATTAAGTAATGAATTTCATCACAAAATATTAAAAGTCACTTAAAATAACTTAAAATGTTTTATTATAACATATTATTATTTTTCATTATTTTCATGTATTTAAATCATTTTAAATAATTTATTTAATATTATAATTAAATAAATTAAATACCAATTATATTGAAAAAATATTAAATATTTATGAAATATACTTAAAATAATTAAAAACTAATTTTTAGAATTTAAAATAATTTTTCAGAATTTATTTTTTATTTTTAATAATTAAAAACCATTTTTTTCTATTTATTTACTTAAAATAATCAATTTCTAAAACTAACTGTCGCTAAAGGGCCCTATAGCGACAAACCCGTCGCTATAGGTGTTCTTGAGGTGTTCTTGAAGAAACCCAGAATTTCTTGTCAGTAGTTAAGGTGTCTACTTTGACCGAGTATATGCATTTGATCTTAATGATTCTGGGCCATACAAGACTGTGATCTTGTAGTAGAGATGTATCACTACAATAATAAACCATCTGTCAGGAATAAGCATGAGAATGCTATTCCTATTTATATATGATTTGATTATGATATATATATATATATATATATATATGAATGAATAATATGCAAGTATGCTTACATTAAGAAAAGCTGTAAAGTCCCTTGATATATAATAGAAATATGTGTACAAGGACTTAGAATCAATTGATCAAATATGTTAGGTTGATCCTACATAAGAACGACAGCTTTGTAAAGTCCTTAAAAAAAGAAAAGATGTACAAAGACTATAAAGATAGAAAGATCAAGCATGTTAGGTTGATCTTATGATGTAATAGATAGGCTAGTCTGATCGTCGAGCACTGCACTAGAAGTCGTAGTCTGCCAAGTGAGTCAATGTTAACTCGGGAGCTATCGAGGCAAAATAGGAGTATGCAAGATAGTAGATCTTGGAGTTCGTGGACTGCCAGGGGAAACGAAGAAGGATCGTAGTGTATCGAGAAGAGCTTCCTCGGGATCGTAGTGTGCTAAGGAAGTCATGTTCAGAATTGTAGAGATAGCCTGCCTACGAGCTGACCGGTCATCTGCCGAAGCCAAAAACAAAAACGCAAACTACACTCAGAGTCGTAATGTCTACTGATGTCGAAGCCAAGTCAAGGATCGTAGATCACACTCTGAGTTCGTAGAGTCTATTGATTATATGCAGAGATCGTAGTCGAGCAAGATCAGATGAAGACAACAAGCACAAGGCAGATGTAAAACCCCAACTTTTTGAATAAAGATGAATTTTCTATAAATATTATTTTTGAATATTATGGAGTGAAATTGATATAATAGTTGTGGGTAATATTTATAAATTTTTGCAAAGTACGTAAGTTGTTAAATAATATTCGATTGGTGGAGAATATTCATTTTAACAGAATATTCGTATAACGGCACAATCATTGGTGGACCCCTGGCGGAATTTTTTGTCGGATTGAAAAACGACAAAAATACTTTATGAAAATAACGGCGGAAGTTTTACTGTTAATCTGTTGAAACACCGGTGTTAAAAAATACGATGTACGGCATGGTTGCATAGTAGCACAGGTATTAATTATTGATGCTTAAGTGACAAGTCACTCGGTTTTGTTGGTATTATTAATGTAATAATACAAAAATCTTTTATAAAATGAATACTTTTATAAAGTTATTCTATAAATAGAATATATTATATTCTATTATGCATAGTGTTGCATAAAGGTATATGCGTAGTATTTTGCATAGTAAAATCTTTTATATAAAATAGAATACTTTTATAAAAGCTATCTGTTATATTAGACAATAATTAGAATATATTATATTTTATTATGCATAGTGTTTGCATAGTGCCTGCATAGTGTTTGCATAGTAAAATCTTTTATAAAGTTATTCATTTTATTAGATTATAAATAGAATATATTTTATTTTATTGTGCTTTAAATATGGACCGTCAGATTAAAGTAAATCAATCTTGACCGTTCATGAGTTAGTTACTATGCATTCCATTTTTCTATAAATAGAAGCTCATTCATTCATTATTTTCTTACAAATTCACCGAAACTCTAGAGATAAAACTATAGAGAGAAAGAAGAAAGTATTCTCATTTACTTCACTACTTATATATCCAAAGATTTTCTTCTTAATGTAGGGAATATTATTTGTTGTACTACTGTAAGGGTGTTATTCTTTCTTATTCATGAAGAGAATCATGTTGTTATTCCATTGCTTATTATTACATTTGAATAACTTTGTATCATGATCTATTTCCCCCTATACTTGGTGACATTCTTGTATCGTTCCGTCTTTATTATTATTCCGTTGGAACATCCTGTCTGTGTGTTTTACACCGGACCTGGTTCTGTCTTATTATTATTCTATTGGAACATCCTGTCTGTGTGTTTTACGCCGGACTTGGTTCCGTCTTTATTATTCTGTTGGAACATCTTGTCGGTGCAAATTTTGCCTGACCTGGTTCCGTTATTTAGTATTCTATTGGAATAACTTTGTCATGTCACTGAAATCGCCGTATGCATGGTGATTTCTTTTGTTATTCCATTCTTTATTATACTCGGTTGGTTAAAGTTTTAACTTCTATACTCCATGAAATTAGTAGAATATCCTTGATATTTAAGCGCTTCATCCATATCTTTTCATGGAAATATTCTTCCGATCATTCTTGAATTTTACTCTACAAAACAAAGATTATCATGTTGACAATTTGGACATTAGTAGTTCTTGGACAAATTAATTCTTGAACTTGTTTTATTGAATTCTTATATCATTGTCATCATCCTCATGTTTATATTATGTTGAAAGTCATATGTGGCACATGGTGCATAGATGGACTTGGTATGATTATGACCGAGGATTATTCGATGTAATCATGGTAGTAATATTACAAATGATGTGGTAAAAGTCCTCATTGGCCCGTAGTGCATTGATGGACGATTGTTGGCATGATCATGACCATTAATGAATACACAAATATTCTTGGCCCGTAGTGCATGGATAATTGTGGTCGTGATACTAAAGAATATCCTTAAGCTAGTAGTGTGAGGGTGATTCGATGATGTGGAATATTTATTAAAATCGAGTCTCAAATGATAATGATGATGAAAACCTTTTTAATCATAAAAGATAGTAGATTTTATTTTCTACTTGACTCTTTTAATGGATTGCTTGTCTCATTGCAGATTAAACTTGATGTCTATTATATTTTATCGGTTTAACATTGTTGGAGACTAATGATAATTTATTCTGCATTATCTTAGTCATAATATTTCTTACTAGGCTAGTTGAGCTCACCCTTTCTTTCACTGTTCTCTTCAAAAAATGAGAATATAGTTGGGACGAGTCGGGGAACGGAGTGATGGTCCAGAGGATAGCATTAGTAGTCCTCACTATTCTATGAAATAGTGTGATAATAATTGTAATGAGGACTCCTTTTAAGTTTGTATAATCTCTAGTAGATAATATTTGTATTCAAACTCACAGTTTATGTTTTGTCGTATTGTACACGACAGTTGTATTAGTAAGTTGTATTTGAATTCTGTACCATGTATCTGGCGACCCAAGATGGGTGATGTATACCTAATTTTGGGACCGTCACAGTTGGTATCAAAGCTTAGGGATATGATCCCTAGCTAAGATGTGAGACTAGAACTAGGAGGGGAGAAACGGGGAATTCCTTCGCTAGTATGACCTACTTAAATTTATTTTGTATTTAAAGTGGTTGGTCAGAGTTTAGATATATTATGTTACATGTCAATTAACCTTTGTTTTGTGGCAGTATCTGAAAATGACATCCGAAAATGTTGAGAATAGCAATGGAGCACAAGAGATCGTTGAGTCTCCACATATTAATAATCAGAAGAATGTGCATCAGGAAGGCGACAATCCTCATGCAAACAACAACACTAACCAAATGATGAATGATGGATTGTTCAGAGGCTTTATGCAATTCATGCAACAGCAGGCGAGAGCAACTCATGTCCAAAATGTAGGTGGAAACACTGGAAACTCTCGGGCGGTCACCGCTAAATAGTTCAAGGAGCTGGGACCATCGCAGTTTAAGGGAGAGCCAAAACAACTTATGGCGGAAGCATGGATAAAGCAGATCACCAAGATATTTGATGTCTTGGGATGCTCCGAGGAGCAAAAGGTTCCCTTTATGTTGCGCGGAGAGGCAGATTACTGGTAGGAATCGGTAAAACGTACTCAACCTGCCGTACTGAAGATCTCTTGGGAGAAGTTCCGAGAGTGTTCAACGACAAATACTTTCCCGAAGTATTCGTCACATGAAGGAGGTGGAGTTTATCAAATTGGAGCAAAACAATATGATCCGTGTAATACGCGATACGAGGCAAAATTTGCGGAGTTATCCGGTTTCGTCCCCACTTGGTGGATAATGAAGAGAGAATGGCGCGGATGTTTTAAGAGGTTTGAAGCGGAATACGTCAACATCTTATTTCTCATAAACCGTGTTTGTATTCGAGATGTTGTAAATAGGGCTTCTCGATTGGTGGAAGTAGCGATAACGAGTCAACGCAACCAAAAGAGAGCAGGCGGTAAACAAATTGATAATACCAATGAGAGGCGATCATCGAAGCGGTGACAAAAAGCGTGGAGGGAATCAATGGGCGAAAATGGTAACCACTTGGTGGTAATCGAGGCCAAAATAATAAGAATAGACATTTCAAGAAGAGGAGATTCAACAATGATGGAAAGACGTCGGCACCCAAAGACCCGTTGTTAAGGAAGGAGAAAGACCACCTATCATATGCTTCAAATGCGGAGGGAGGACACATCGGTCAAATTGCGCGATGCTGCATCAAAGCATGTTATAATTGTGGAAGAGAAGGTCACTTAGCAGCGATTTTGTCGTTCACCAAGACAAATTTAGCTAGGATGGAGGCACCAAAGGTCATCCCCGAAAAAGTCAAAGCCCGGTAGTGCAAGGAGAGCATTTGTTGTGACCTCCCAAAAGCAAGGAATCCGAATGAGGTCATCACGGGTAAGCTTATCATAAACTCTAGCGAAGTCTACACTTTATTTGATACCGTTCTACCCATTCTTTTATTTCTCCTACTTGCGCTCAACGATTAAATTTGACTCTGGAGAAATTAGACTTTGACTTATCTGTGGAAACTCCGTTGGGAGAAACCTTCATTACATCCACGGTTTATAAGTCTTGTTTGGTTGAAGTTGGTACCCACATTTACACTGTCAATCTTATTGCATTAAAATACTTGCATTTGATGTAATTCTAGGGATTGATTGGTTAACTACTCATCATACAAAATTGATTGTTTTCGTAAGGTTGTTAGCTTTCATATTCCTAATCGACCTATTATGCGAATTCAAGAAACCAAACCATTAAAATCAATCACCGTCATCTCAAGCCATAAAGTTATTCGTTTATTGAAAATGGATGTCAAGCTTTCTTAGCTCATGTCACGATCTAAACAAAAAATACGCCGGGTTTTGAATAATATTTCTATTGTTAATGAATTTCCGACGTATTCCACGAAGAACTTCCCAGCCTACCCCAGAAGCGTGAAATTGAATTTTGTATCGACCTTGAACCCAGACAAAACTCATTTCTAAATCCCCATATCGAATGGCTCTATTGAACTTCGAGAGTTAAAAACTCAACTGCAGGAATTGTTAGACATTGGCTTTATTCGTCCTAGTACTTCTCCTTGGGGTGCTCCTATTCTATTCGTGAAGAAGAAAGATGGGAGTATGCGACTTTGTATTGATTATCGGGAGTTGAATCATGTCACCATCAAAAATAGGTACCCATTACCACGTATTGATGACCTATTGGACCAGTTGCAAGGAGCCAAATTCTTTTCAAAGATTGATCTTCATTCCGGATATCACCAATTGAAGATTAGAACCGATGACATTCCAAAGACGGCTTTTAGAACTCGGTACGGGCATTATGAATTCCTAGTCATGTCCTTTGGATTGACTAATGCTCTTGCTGCCTTCATGGATATGATGAACCGAGTATTCAAGGAATATTTAGATCACTTTGTGGTCGTCTTTATTGATGACATTCTTATTTATTCCAAAAGCCATGAAGATCATGAGGAACACCTGAGGCTGATACTCCAAAAGCTTCGTGAATACAAGCTTTATGCTAAGTTGAAGAAATGCGAGTTACGGCGAGAAGTAGCATTCCTTGGGCACGTGGTATCAAGTCGTGGAATATCTATTGACCCAAAGAAAGATTGAAGCTATTCAAAGTTGGGAGCAACCTAAATCGGTGGCCAAAAATACATAGCTTTCTCTTTCGGCTTAGGTGGTTATTATTATCGGAGATTCGTAAAAGGGTTTTCTCGAATCGCTACTCCACTAACTCAGCTGACTCGAAAAGATACAAAGTTCGGTTGGAGTGAGGAATGTGAGAAGAGTTTTCAAGAACTCAAGAGGAGACTCATTTCAGCACCTGTTCTGACAATACCATCTGGTTCGGAGGGATTTGTCATCTACAATGATCCATGTTACGTAAATATGTGGAAGACCCGAACCACATTATTGAGTTGGAACCGGACGAAATAGCGGAAGATTTGACGTATGAAGAGGTTCCTGTTCAAATCTTGGATAAGAAGGAACATATTCTACGCACCAAGGTTATACCTCAAGTCAAAGTTTTGTGGGAAACCACGATGTTGAGGAAATGACTTGAGAGTTAGAATCAAATAAAATCAAGGTATCCTTACCTCTTGACATACCAGTCGTACCCTAATTTGAGGCTAAATTTCATAAGAAGGGAGATTGTAAAACTCAACTTTTAAATAAAGATGAATTTTCTATAAATATTATTTTTGAATATTATGGAGTGAAATTGATATAATAGTTGTGGGTAATATTTATAAATTTTGCAAAGTACGTAAGTTGTTATATAATATTCGATTGGTCGGGGAATATTCGTTTTAACAGGGAATATTCGTGCAACGGCACAATCATTGGTGGACCCCACAACGGAATTTTTGTCGGATTGAGAAAACGATAAAAATACTTTATGAAAATAACGGCGGAAGTTTTACCGCTAACTGTTGAAACACCCTTAAGTGTTAAAAAATACGATAATATGCGTGGTTGCATAGTAGCACACAGTATTAATTATTGATGCTTAAGTGATAAATCACTCAGTTTTGTTGGTATTATTAATGTAATTATACAGAAAATCTTTTTATAAAATAGAATACTTTTATAAAGTTATTCTATAAATAGAATATATTATATTCTATTATGCATAGTGTTGCATAGTGTCTGCATAGTGTTTTGCATAGTAAAATCTTTTTATATAAAACAGAATACTTTTATAAAGCTATCTGTTTTATTAGACAATAATTAGAATATATTATATTTTATTATGCATAGTGTTTGCATAGTGTTTGCATAGTAAAATCTTTTATAAAGTTATTCGTTTTATTAGATTATAAATAGAATATATTATATTTTATTTTACTTTAAATATGGACCGTCAGATTAAAGTAAATCAATCTCGACCGTTCATGAGTTAGTTACTATGCATTCCATTTTTCTATAAATAGAAGCTCATTCATTCATTATTTTCTTACAAATTCACTGAAACTCTAGAGAGATAAACTATAGAGAGAAAGAAGAAAGTATTCTGCTACTTCACTACTTATATATCCAGTACTCTTCTTCTTAATGTAGGGAATATTATTTGTTGTACTCGTAATGGGTGGTATTCTTTCTTATTCATGAAGAGAACTGTTGTTATTCCATTGCTTATTATTCTGTTGGAATAACCTGTATACGCGGTCTACCCTATACTTGGTGACATTCTTCTATCATTCCGTCTTTATTATTATTCCGTTGGAACATCCTGTCTGTGTGTTTTACACCGGACCTGGTTCCATCTTATTATTATTCCGTTGGAACATCCTGTCTGTGTGTTTTACACCGGACCTGGTTCCGTCTTATTATTATTCTGTTGGAACATCCTGTCTATGTGTTTTACACCGGACCTGGTTCCGTCTTTATTATTCTGTTGGAACATCTTGTCGGTGCAAATTTTGCCTGACCTGGTTTCGTTATTTAGTATTCTATTGGAATAACTTTGTCTGTCTGAAAGCAATCTCGCATGCATGGTGATTTCTTTTGTTATTCCATTCTTTATTATACTTAGTTGGTTAAAGTTTTGACTTCTATACTCCATGAAATTAGTAGAATATCCTTGATATTTAAGGCTCATCCAAATCTTTTCATGGAAATATTCTTCCGATCATTCTTGAATTTTACTCTACAAAGCGAAGATATGTTGAAAAATTTGGACATTAGTAGTTCTTGGACAAATTAATTCTTGAACTTGTTTTATTGAATTCTTATATCATTGTCATCATCCTCATGTTTATATTATGTTGAAAGTCATACATGGCTTCAGTAGTGCATAGATGAACTTGGTATGATTATGACCGAGGATTATTCGGTGTAATCATGACCGTAATGTTACAAATGATGTGGTAAAAGTCCTCATTGGCCCGTAGTGCATTGATGGGCGATTGTTGGCATGATCATGACCATTAATGAATACACAAATATTCTTGGCCCGTAGTGCATGGATAATTGTGGTGCGTGATACTAAAGAATATCTTTGGTCGTAGTGCGGGGTGATTCGATGATGTGGAATATTTATTAAAAATTGAGTCTCAAATGATAACGATGATGAAAAACCTTTTAATCATAAAAGATAGTAGATTTTATTTTCTACTTGACTCTTTTAATGGATTGCTTGTTCATTTGGAGTTAAACTTGATGTCTATTATATTTTATCGCTTTAACATTGTTGGAGACTAATGATAATTTATTCGCATTATCTTTATCATAATATTTCTTCTTGGACTAGTTGAGCTCACCTTTCTTTCACTATTCTCTTGTGAAATGAGAATATAGGCGGACGAGTCGGAAACGGAGTGATGGTCCAGGAGGATAGCATTAGTAGTCCTTACTATTACGTGAAAATAGTGTGATAATAATTGTAATGAGGAATCCTTTTGAGTTTGTATAATCTCTAGTAGATAATATTTGTATTCAAACTCACAGACTTATGTTTTGTCGTATTGTACCTGCACAGATTGTATTAGTAAGTAGTATTTGAATTACATACCATGTATCTGGCGATCCAAAATAGGTGATGTATACCTAATTTTGGGGGCGTCCATGATTAGTATCAAAGCTTGGGATATGATCCTGCTAAAGATGTGAGACTAGAACTAGGAGGAGAGGCGGAAATTAGGGTTTATAACCCATGAATTAGGGTTTCTAATAGAAAAATAATTTTCTAATTTAAAAATTAGATTTCGTAATTAGATTAGGTTTTCTAATTACTTAAAACTTGGAAATAAGGATTAATATTTCCTAATTAACCTTACAATTATTAAATTAACAATTAGGTTTTCCCTATTTATAAATTAGGGTTCCTAATCCAGAAATTAGGGTTCTCTAAATTTGAAATTAGGGTTTGCTAATTAATTAAGTTTTACCCTAATTAATATTATAATTAATAGCACTTAAGCAATATAATAATTATTTAAGTTCCCAGATTAGGGTTTCAATTCCCGAATTAGGGTTTTGGATTCCCGGAACTGAAATTAGGGTTTCCAGAACAATTTTCTAGGGTTTCATGTTAAACGCTAGGGTTTTCTAACCGAACGTTGATGTTCTTAATATGTACCTAGGGTTTGTTACAGATATCGTTTATCTGGTAAACCCTTGACCCTTAACCACATATTGTACACATACACAACCATAATCGCATAATATATTCACGTATTCACTTAATCCTGAATAATTCACTTAAATCCTTCACAGAATTTTGAAATCCTGAAAATTCATTCTTAAAAACATTAAACGCATACACTAATTTTCTGGTTAATGAATTTGTGGCTTACGATGTTATGTATGTTATTAGATATTTATAATTTGATAGTGGTCATCTAGAAACAAATTTTTAGAAATCAAATTCATGTATTTATACTAAAGAAGAGGAATTTGGGTTTTGATTGTAATGTTTATTATGGTATACTTTGGGACTAAAGTTGAGGATGAATTCATGATGGAAACTTTAAATTGATGGATGATTGTTGTTCTCCTCTATTAAACGAAAACAACGCAACTTGAACGGATCGAATTGGTTAAGAAATGAATTCGTGATAAATGAATACACTCAGCATTTTGAAAATAGGAAAAACTAGTATAAACAAATTAGAATTAGTATAAACCAAGTCCGACATCAACTAAATTAAGAACTTTACCCTTTCCAAAACCTATAAATAGAAGTGTTTGATCCTTTGTTTCATTCACCAACAATAAGGCCTCCAATTTTGAGAAAGGCTTTGTTGTGGGAGGACTTTTTATAAAGATCTTCTTAGTTAAATTTTGGTCGAGTACGTATTCAGTTTGTGGAATTCGTATTTTCGGGTATGTTTCTTATTTAATTTTTGGTAATGTTATTATTTTAAATATGGTATTTAGTTTGTTAGTTAAAGTTTGTATTTTGGAAGTTTAGTTAGTTTTGTTAGTAAACTAGTTAGTTTACTATGTTTATTTTGGCCTGTAATTGATTATGTAAATGAGCTCTAATGATTGTAATTAGAGATATGAAGCCTTAACATCATCCAAGTGTAACCAAAACTCTCAAAATAAAAGATTTACAAAGAACCTTGTTGGGCAGTTTTTGGGACTGAGCTTGAGGACCATTTGTGCTTTTGATTTATGTCTAAAAGCTTAATTTAATGATTGTGTGTTATATCCCTCTAAGTTCTGAAGATTTCCTAACTTGAATGAACCAAAACGGAGTTAAAATGAATCTGTGGTGAAGATTTTAGTATACCATGTCTAGAAATGAATATTGAATGAACAGTGACTATAGTGTCAAATTCTGGAATAGCTATGTTGCCTGAAAAATTCTGAGTTTCTGGGTAGTTGTAGTGCATTGAGTTATGAAGCCATAGGCTTTGAAATGACCTCATTCCGACCTCGGATGAGGGAGTTACGGTGATTGGAAAGAAATGTGTCGAATTTGTCAAACTGAAAGTCAGCAGCGGAACGTGCTATTCGGGACACTATTTCGATTAGTAAATGTTTCCACAAACTTCTGGGTTTTTGGTATGTTATAGTAAACTGAATTAGCTATCCATAGACTCTAGAACAGACTAATTCCGACTTCGGAGCAGAGAGTTATGACCATTCAAAGTAGTCACGTCAAAACTGTCTAACCAACTCGGGGCAGTCACCTTGAACGAACTTTCCGGAATTTTGTGTTTTGAATTTGGAAATTGTCAAAGAATGAAAGTTGTAGCCTCGGACGTTAGCTTCGTGTGGGCTCAAGAATCGCTCAAAAATGTTTTGAAACGAATTAATTCTGACTGTTTTAGCGAGAGAGGGTAAAGCTGGGAAAAAAAATTAAAGACTGCTATGAACGTCAATTTTTGGCACGCTTTTTAGACTACTTAACAAACCCGAAATGAGAGGTTAGTATTTCTTAAAAATAGTCTTGTATGCCATGAAAAATATACTAAAAAAATGCCTTACGATTGGATAAGTAGATTGCAAGCTATTAAGCCGCGAAGTGGGTGTCAAGGTGAGGGGTTGCTACCTTGTGGTAGCAGCAGATAGCAGTAGCCATGGGCTGTTCAGCGTGTGATTTTTTCGTAACGCTTTTCGGTGGTTTTGTGGCTGTTTAACATGTAAAAAACACCGAGAGAGATGCATAGATATTATATAATGCTTATATATCGCGAAAACTTACTTTAAATGTAAAGAAAATGATAGAAATGTAATGTAAATGTAAGTTTTCATAACTATGCGAGCGTAATTCAGAAAATGATATTTAAACTTATATGTAACATAATGAAATGCACAAATCCGTTTGAAATTATATTGAACCTAGTAATGTAAAATGAAGGAGATATAAATGGTTTATGTTTTGATACGTAAAGTATTTACATACTAAATTTATGAGAGAACCTTTTTGGGCGTAAAAATGTTATAACGGACAAAAGTTTCTAAAGAAACATGGAATGGTTTTAAGATAAGAACAAAATATTATAGTTAAATAAAATTAGTTTACATTGAGTATGTGAATTTTGTATGTGAAACTAATATGTACATGTAAGTATCCTCAATTTGTGTAGGATCATCACAGCGTAGATAAGTTATAAACATTAAACAACATCCAAGGCAAGTTTTTCAGTTCTATTATGTTTATGGATTAAATGTGATTATGTGGTGAGTTACATACCATGCTTTATGAATTGTTAAAGTCAAAATATGACCAAGTTAATTGGGTTATGGAACTCAATTTATATGTGATATGTGATAGCACATGCATGTTGTATAATGTAACTCGATAAATTAGAAATGTATAATGCATGAATTGTGTGTTATGTGAAACATGATAGACTGTTAAATTTACTGGGCTGTCAAGCTCAACATTGCAAATAACCGCTTTTGCAGGTTCAAGATTCAAGGTAAAGTTATGTGTTACTTGAAAGACATGAATCAGATGTGATACTTGAAGATTTATATACTTTGGTTGTGTTATTATTATTTGAACCATGTTTAAGGTTTCAAATAATGTATTAATGTTGAATTGTAATATTGTTTTGCGAATGTAAACTATTGTAGTAATAAAATGATTCTGAGATATTTAGATGTAAAGGTTGAAGGTTTTGGGAACGAGGATAGTTTGTAATAGAAAATTTTAATTATTCTACAAATTTCAATGGTTGTATTATCGTTTAATGATGTAAAATTAGAGGTTGAATGTATTATTAACGACAGAAGTTGAGAATTAAATTGTATGAATTTTGGGGTCGTTACAGTTGGTATCAAAGTTGTAGGTTATAAACTTTAGGTAGGGGTACCTTAGGCTATAACCTTAAAAAAGGAAGGTGAAGATAATGAAAGAATAAGCTGAAATAGAGTTTAAACAATAAGAAGTAATTTAAGAAATTTATAAAGAAGGGATTAAAACATGCGTGAGAGGATTCAAAGAAGAATCTCGCAGTTATAAGGAATATGAATGTGGGGTTACCCAACTCCAATAATAAGGATGTAAAGTTAGGAATAAAAGGTTATATTTAAGTATGGTACAATCGTACTCTTTAATAGTTGATGAATGGTATCTGGGCTAAACGACTCCTTCATAGAGCGGAGGTATATACGAACTAGCAACTCGGAACCTAGTTTGTTGGTTGTTTATGGAAAACCACTCAGCGTACTATATTGAAACTAATAGAGACTCGATGTGTACCAAGTGTAGAAAATGGATACGTATGATGAAAATGTGGAACTCGAATGAAATGTGGAGCAATATAAATGAAGTTGGAAATTCTTAAAGGAAGAATTGTTATATAAACAAGAAAATTCAAAGAAGAATCTTGAAGAGATATAAAGATAAGAAATGGGAGTTTCCTAACTCCAATAACCAAGATAACGAATAATGTCGTAAATGAAAGGAAAGAAAGGGGATCGTAAAACAAAACGATCACGAGTTAACAAAAGATTTTTAAGAGAGATGATTATAGAATAAGATCACGACGTGATCAGTTTAAGTTATAAAAGAAAGATGATTTGTAATGTTTGAATGATTATAGCTTAATGCTATGAAGATGGTGTACTATGAAATAGTACGAGATAACTCACGAGGAGTTATAGATGATGTGATATGAGGAATTTGTATCGAGCAAAGAGCAAGTTAAGAGCAAGATAGAGTTAGGTGGGGTTTCAATTGAGGACTCCTGTGATGGCTGAGTTGTACAAATCTTTGTATTGGCGAGGGTTTTGTGCTTACACTCAGTTTATCACATTGATAATCATTGGAATATTTGTGTCGCGTTATTTGCTATATGCCTGTTGAGAAGGTGATTCTTTTCTCATGTGTATAACCGATAGGTAGAGTATAGTTAGAGAATATTATAAGGTTAAGTGCGAGTTCTTAAAACTCATACTTATGGTAGGTTCGTTACTCATAATTATATTGTATGTTTTTGAACCCCTCAGCGAATGGACGCCTATGGTCTGACTAGGATAAGTTCTTAAACTCATATGATTGTGGCAAGTTCCTGAACTCATAACGTGTGGTAAGTTTGACGAACTGGGTATAGATAAGTGTGAATGGAGTATTGAGGATGATAGGAATAGATAGACCTATTAAGTAATGGATCATTATAGAAAGTGGAGTTGATGGTGGAAGCATAGGTATTCTAAATCTACTAGCTATACTAGACTTTCGAAATTTATTGACTTCGTGCTGATGTTTACACTTCTATTTTCTTGAAAAACATTGGATCAACTGATGGAACCAATGAGTTTTAACAACAATACTATTATTCGTATGTCTAGCTAATTGCTTCAGCTAGACAAAAATGATTTGAAATATATCAAAATGTATTTTATATATCATCAATGTATCATGGAACCTGGTGCAGAGATGATAAAAATGATGGAGTCATCAATGCAGTATTACTTAGTGTTGGATGTGATCTAAGGATCGTCAGCCCACTATGGTATGATTTAGTATGATAAAATCACCAAATGACGGAATCCTCAACGGACTGTAAATACAGTGCGGTATCATGACGTCATAAAAAGATTTTTGAGATTTCTTTAAGATATGAGAATTCATATGTATGTATGTATATGTATATTTCGGTTAATGTCTAAATTGTTGTAGAGGTCTATGCTATTTGATTCAGCTATACGAATATTGAAAGATGTTCATGAAATTCAAGCGTTTATTGAAAAGTTATGCCAAACCAAATTGTTTTGGTGCGGATTCAGATGTTGAAAAGCTGAGGTGAACAACCCTATAAGGGGACATGTTTTCAGGGACAATGATTCCGAGCGTAACGTATATATTCGTTACAAAACACTACGTTGCAGCCCAACGTAGTGGTATAATAGGTTGGCCACCTAGTGTACGTAAGGAGGGTGTTTCCAGTCTTTGTGATTGATAAACACTCTAGTTTGTAGTGTGAAGGATTGAGTTGAAACATTAGTAAACCGAGAATAGAGTTCACGGTCTTGTGACCCCTCAGCATGATTTAGAATCTTTTAAATTCCTGAGTTATTAATACTACTTCCTAATTATTGATCAATTATGGAAGATTCTTGCTATTCTAAAAGGCGAATGTGGTAAGGATGATATTCCTTAGAAAGTAGTAAGTCGTAAAATGAGACACTGAATGATGGATATGTTGAATAAATGAGAAAAGAAATTTTGAAATGAGAAGGAGATGAGTTATCAAAGAATAATGTAAAACTTTTAATAGAAAAGTTAATAATTGTAGAAAGATCTTTGTGGAAAGAAAGTGGTTATAGAACCCAATGACTGGATAAAGTATTAACGTAAAATCTATTTTGATAGATTGAATGAATAAAGATTAATAGATAAAATTTCGATGACGAAATTCTTAGAAGAAAGGGTGAATGTAATATTCCGAGTAAATTTTGAAAAGAGATTTGGTGAAAACCGAGTAAGGGAGGTTTCTTTGATTCCGAGGATGGAATCCTTATAAGGAGAGAAGGATGTGACAACCCAAATTTTCATAAGTTATTAAAATAAGAATTTAATAATTAAAATTCTTATTATGAGGTGTATATATTTGGAATTATATGATTTGGTGTGAAGAGAATTATATATTCATATGTTGAAGAATGTGAGATTTAATAGTTAATTAAACTATTAAAGAAATTAAATAATATTAGTTAATTTAATTAAGTTGAAATTATGTTATGAGATAATATAATTTTAATTATTATGCCTTGTGGGCAATGGAAATTATTATGAGTTAAGTTTCATAAATAGTGTGAATAATTCACTTAATTAAAATAGTGAATTAATACAAGTATAATTGATTTAATAAAGTGAGAAGGTAATATATTGCATGAAAATGTAAATATTAGTATAATGCGAGTAAAATATTTATTAAGTACATTAAATATTTTAGTTGGAAGTTTTATGGAATAAAATGAATATTTATGATATTAAATAAATATTTGATGAAAATTGTTATGGGATAGTTTATTTAAGTGTGATAAAATAGATGAGATTTATACGTATTTTATTACGCTTAGTATAATTGTGATATTCTAATTTAATTAAATAGAGGTGTGAGAATTTGTTAAATAATGTTATGATTATAATGGTTGAATAGAAATTATAATTTTACTGATAATGTTAATTTTATTTCTTAAGGAATTAAAGGTACATAATCTAGTTTATATTTCTAGTTTATGTGTGTTGGGAGAATGCATATTATGATTTGATGTTTTAATGTATATGCTCATGATTATTTGTAAAGTTCTTTCCAAGTAAGATATGTACAAGGACTTAGTGATAGATCAAATTTGTTAGGATGATCTAAGATCTTAACGTGTATCATTCTGTAATAGAATGTATAGATAGAAATATCAAAGCTGTTAGGTTGATCTTGAGATGTAATAGATAGGGTTCGAAGAAATCATAGTGTATCATCTGATCAACATTGCAGAAGTCAAGGCAAAAACGTAGAGCTTCAAAGATCGTAGTGTGTCTGCCTTGAAGTGACTCTTCAAAAATCGTAGAGTGGTCCCAACGTTTGCCGAGCCAACTCCACGATCGTAGTGTGCTGAAGGAAACATGGAGTTTACAAGTCAACGATCGTAGTGTGCTCTCGAGAACGTAGAGTCATTAACACGAGCAAGTAAAGATCGTAGTGTGCAAGGGTTTAAGAGAAATCGTAGTGCTCTCTAAATGATAGCATCAGATCAAGCACCAAGGCAACAAGTCACTACGATCTGAATCGTAGAGTATCATGATCTGAATTGTAGAGCATCTGCCTTATGTCAGAAAACGTCGAGCCTCATGATTTGTGTAAAGGTAGATTTCAAAATATGAGAAATGGATTCTAGACGCTGCAGTACTCATCAGTCCTAGAGTATATGAAATATCCTTAGTATGCAACAAAGAAGCGTATTGAAGAAGCTAAGGATAGTACCATGGGTAAGAGGGACAAAACACCTTTTCAGGTGTTAGGTGAGAAAACAGTCTGCTGTGTCAGTGGGCCACAATGCAGTTTCAGAAGATGTGCAGAAATGTCTCCATCAAAGATCAGAAAAGTCAAATGCATTTAATGCCTCAACGGATGAATCCAACGGATATTTTTCAAGATCACATATATGCAGATCAGACAGATGAGAGAGAACTAAGCAAGCATTGAACAAACAACGTGAACATCTCTCTCAAGCTCAACTCTACGATCTGAGATATTGCAAAGCTTGCTCAGCTACTCAGTTCTTTAGAACAAGTGCTTATACAAAGAATAGAAAGTAGCAACCATCAAGAAAGACAACATTATCAACCAAGAGTCAAGAAGAGTACCAAAAAGTCTCTTTGGACTTGAAGAGTTCAAGAGTGAACTAAGAAGTTCCTAGACTACTGGTCTAGAAGGAATCTGTGTGATTCGAAGTTGTAACCGACATCCTTAGTGGATATCCTACTCGTTGAGTAGAAGAGTGGACTAGGAGCTTTAAGTGGTTCTGAACCACTTAAAAATGACTGTGTCATTTACATTCATATCATAAGCTTGTATATATCTGTTATAAGCGACATAACTGCCTCACCCTCATTACTCCATTGCTTGGTAAAGAAGATTAAAACAAAAATTTATTCTGCTAAGTTTTAATCATTATCAAAGAACAAGTTTAAAACGAAAAGATTTTAAATATCTATTCAACCCCCCTTCTAGATAACTATTGTGCCAACTAGGAACTAACAATTGGTATCAGAGCATGTTCTATTTTATAGCTTACAAGCTTTAGTAGATCCAATGGCACTCGTACCAAGAGAATCCGGACCCATGGGAGGCGTGAAGCCACCAATGTGCAACAAGGATAAATTTGCTAACTGGAAAGTCAGGATGCAAGCGTACATGGACTCAATAGATGAAGATCTGTTTGAGACCATTCAAAATGGGCCCTATATACCAACAAAGCTTGCACCAACCAATGACGATCCGAACAGAGTCCAACTCAAAGTTAAAGAAGAATGGACAGACACAGAGAAGAAAGTTGTCCAACTTGATAAGAAGGCTAAGAACATCCTGTTCTAATCCTTAGAGGATGATCTATTTGAAAATGTTGTAAGCAGCAAAACAGCTAAGGAAGTTTGGGAAGCTCTGCTGATCATGCATGAAGGAACTGAAGAAGTTAGAGAGAACAAACAGTCTCTTCTAACACAGAAGTGCGAAATGTTCGCTCATGTGCAAGGAGAAAATGTAACTGCCACCTATAAAAGATTCAATGTTCTGCTCAACTCTCTACGAGCATATGGAAAGGTCTATCCTAACAAAGATCTGACCATAAAATTCATGAGAGCCCTACCAAGCAGGTGGGATGCCAAGACCACGCTATGATAAGAGAGTCAAAGAATCTCAACGAAATGACGATTCAACAACTATATGGAAATTTCGACATACTGACCTGAGCGACCCAACGTGTTGAAACCTTATCAGAAGGAAGAAGGAAGGATAAGGGTGTTGCTCTCAAGGCAACTGAAAGTGCATCAAAGGTCAACACTGAGATTGACTCTGATGATGATGACTTTGCTATGCTGGTAAAGAGACTAAGAAGGTTCATGCGACAAGGCAGAATCAGCAAGCCCAAGAAGGTCAGCAATTACAGCAGTCAGGAGCAAATGAATGACCTATGCTACAACTGCAAAAAGCCTGGCCACTTCATCGCCAACTGCAACAAACCTATCAAAGAAGAACTAAAGAAGAAAACACATGCAAAGAAGGAATACAAAGGAAACAAGAGGCCTCAGAAAAGAGACAAAGGCCTGGTAGCTGGAGGATCGTGGAGTGACTCAGATAATGACTCAAATGCTGACTCCGGAGATGAAGAAGAATCACATATGGCCAATCTGTGCTTAATGGCCAAACATGCAAAGGACAAACAAAGCCTCAACATACATGATGTAAGTCTCGATGAGGTATTTGATTTCAACTCACCTGATGTAGACATGAATGACTTAAGAACTGCACTGCATGGCATAACCACTGATCTACATCAATACATGAAGTGGTTCAGAGTCTTGTCTAAAGATCATTCACTTCTTCAAGAGGAAAAGAAGAAAGTTCAAGAAGAGCTTGAAACAGCTCTTCTAAGTACTAATCTTCTTTCCAATCTTGAGGCTGAGAATGAGACCTTAAAACCGACAAACACACTCAATGCACAAAGAGAGTCTATTCTAACCTCTAAAGTTGAGGATCTAGAGAAGACTATCTCTGCATGGAACAAATCCTCATCGTCCGTGGATGCCTGCTTGCTCTATAGTCGAGAGAAGCACATTCGACGAGAAGTCTCTAGGCTTTGGGGAATTCATCTCAGAACCTTGTGTGGAAAAAACAAAGGAAACTAGCACTAGTAATCCCTCAAGTTTTAGTAGAGGCATTGCCTTTGTGAAATCCTCGCAGTTAGAAGAACCAGTTAAACCTTATCCTACTGTCTCTATTCTTACTTATAGGAGTAAAGGATCTCATGCTGATCTGGGGTACATAAAAGAGAAGATTAACCTAACCTCTACTCACCAACCTCGAAGAATCGTAGAGTCAAGCAAGACCAACTCTACGAATCAACCAGGAAGGTACAGTAGAGGGAAGGCACACTCATCACTATTTATGAAATCCAAGGACACGTGGAAAAATGAGAATCAGTTTAACAGAAGGATACCTAAGGAACCACACAAGTCCAAGTGGAGGATGAATCATCATACACACACAGACATGCATCATAATAATAAATGTTTCATATGCAATAAATATGGTCATAGGGATGCCAAGTGTTATTATATTTCCATACATATGAGACCCAAGATTAGACAGATTTGGGTCCCCAAAGATACTAACAAAGAAGGACCCATGCAAATATGGGTACCAAAATGAAGGTTCAAATGTTTTGACAGGAAAAGAGCTCCACGACCTCAACATGGTATCTGGACAATGGATGCTCGAGGCATATGACAGGGAACAAAGCTCTACTATCTAACTACATAGAAAATGAGGGTCCCTCGGTCATCTTTGGAGATAACGGCTCGGGCAAGACAAGAGGATATGGCTCTGCTGGCAATGGTGCAGTATCTTTTAGAAAAGTAGCCTATGTGGAAGGTCTTCAACACAACCTTCTAAGTATCAGCCAACTCTGCGACAAGGGTCATCAAGTGACATTCCTCAACAACCAATATCAAGTCAAAGATTTGAAGACATCTGCTGTAAAGCTAACCGGGACAAGAGAAGGAAATGTCTACACAGTAGATCTTGGTCAACTAAGCTCAAATGAGACAATATGTTTTCTGGCAAAAGCATCTGAAGAAATGAGCTGGCTATGGCATAGACGGTTGTCTCACTTAAACTTCAAAAGCATGTCCAAACTGACATCAAAAGACCTAGTAGCTGGCCTACCCAAGTTCAACTTCGTGAAGGAAAAGCCATGCAATGCCTGTCAGCTTGGAAAGCAAACCAGAAGCTCATTCAAGAGCAAGACTGCCAACTCTATTGACAGGCTACTGCAGTTGCTTCATATGGATCTCTTTGGGCCAATCCCAATAACCAGTCTTGGAGGAAAAAGATACTCTCTAGTCATAGTCAACGACTACACCAGATTCACATGGGTATTCTTCCTAACTTCTATGGATGAAACTAGCTCCGAATTAATCAAGATGTTCAGACTGGTGATGAACGAGAAAGGAGAGAAAATCAAGGCCGTAAGGAGTGATCATGGCAGATAATTTGATTTCTTAGAAATGGATCAATTCTGTACAGACAATGGGATCAGTCACAACTTCTCAGCTCCACGAACTCTTCAACAAAATGGAGTAGCTGAAAGAAATAACAGAACCTTGTAGAAAGAACAGAACCTTGTAGAGGCTGGAAGAACTCTACTAGCTGCAGCCCATCTGCCTAAATACTTTTGGGCAGAAGCTACCAACACTGCATGCTACACGCAGAAGAGATCACTCATACACTCTACGATCAAGAAGACACCCTACGAACTGTGGAAAGGAAGAAAGCTAAGTGTCAGCTACTTCCATGTCTTTGGCTATGCATGCTACATTCTCAACAATGGAAAGCAGTATCGTACAAAATTCTATCCCAAGTCAGACGAAGGGATCTTTCTTGGATATGCCACGCAGACAATGAGGCTTACGGTGGTGTTCAACAAGAAGACATTTGAATGTTGAAGTCTCAATACACATCATCTTTGATGAAACCGACTTAGACAAAATAGTGCCTCAAGACACACTACGGTAGATAGTCACGAACCTCACGAATGAAGTCGTCGAGCTCAACACTACGATCATACTAGATAGTGAAATCGTAGAGCATGAGAATGTGATCGTAGAGAGGTCCATGCAAGAGAGTGAGCCTCCACTCCAAGAAGAAGAGATAGACCTTGAAGAATTAAGACAGGAAGGCATCAGGACAAATGTCCCAATCAACAACAGATGGGCAAGAGATCACACTCAAGATCTAATCATTGGAGATCCGAGTGCTAGAGTCAAAACAAGAGCTGCTACTCAGAATGAATGTTTTTATCTAAGCTTCCTGTCACAAATAGAGCCAAAGAAGATAGAGGATGCTATTGAAGACTCCAGTTGGATAGAAGCCATGCAGGAAGAACTCAACCAATTTGAACGAAACAAAGTATAGAGATTGGTACCAAGACCAAAGAGTCATCCTGTGATAGGAACTAAGTGGGTCTTCAGAAACAAAATGGATGAAGATGGGGTCATAACCAGAAATAAGGCAAGATTAGTGGCAAAGGACTATTCTCAAGAAGAAGGTATCGACTACGATGAGACATTTGCACCTATTTCCAGACTGGAAGCCATCAGAATCTTTCTTGTCTTTGCTGCCCACATGAAGTTCAAAGTCTTCCAGATGGATGTCAACAGTGCATTTCTTAATGGAGAACTCCAAGAAGAAGTCTATGTAGAGCAACCTCCAGGTTTCATCAATCCATCTCTTTCCAATTATGTCTATAGATTAGATAAAGCCTTATATGGTCTTAAACAAGCACCTAGGGCATGGTATGAAATACTGACTAACTTCTTAATCGAAAATGGGTTCACTAGAGGTAGAGTAGATACCACATTGTTTCTTAGAAAGCATAAAGATAAAGTCTTACAAGTTCAAATCTATGTTGATGACATTATCTTTGGTTCTACTGACGAAAAGTTATGCAAGAGATTCTCTAAGCTAATGCAGAGCAAGT
Source organism: Panax quinquefolius (assembly GCA_020205615.1). Taxonomy (NCBI): domain Eukaryota; kingdom Viridiplantae; phylum Streptophyta; class Magnoliopsida; order Apiales; family Araliaceae; genus Panax; species Panax quinquefolius. The sequence goes on along the minus strand of CM035167.1, from coordinate 43,591,753 downwards.
TTGAAATGAGCATGATGGGTGAGCTGAACTTCTTCCTTGGACTACAAGTAAAAGCGGTGAAGAAGGAATTTTCATAAACCAAGCCAAGTACATCAAAGACTTCTTGAAGAAGTATGGCATGGAATCGACCTCTCCCATGAAAAACACCAATTGCTCCTGCAACCAAGCTTGACAAGGATGAGAAAGGTAAAAGTATTGATATCACTCAATACGAGGGTATGATAGGCTCTCTTTTATACCTAACGCGATGAGACCAGACATAATGTTTGCAACATGCATATGTGCTAGATTTCGAGCTAACCTAAAGAGTCACATTTATGCATTTGTAAAGAGGATCTTGGTATCTCAAGGGTACACCTTACTTGGGGCTTGGGTACCCCAAGGAATCCTCATTTGAACTAATAGGATACACGATATCTTTGATTTTGCGGGATGCAAAAATAGATAGAAAAAAGTACCGATGGCACTTGTCGACTTCTAGGAAATAGACTTGTGTCTGGTTTAGCAAAAAAGCAAAACTTCGATGTCTACCTCAACTATAGAAAATTTGAATATATTCTTCTTTGGCAAATCTTTGTGCTCGAGATCCTATGGATGAGAAATCAACTAGTGACTATGGGTTCGACTTCAAATCTATTCCCATACAATGTGATAACACAAGTGCCATAGCAATAACTCATAATCACATCATGCATTCTAGGACTAAGCATATAGAAATAAGGTATCACTTCATTAGGGATCATGTGCAAAATGGAACTATATCTTTACAATATATCCCTCTTGAAAATAAACTTGCGATGTTTTTACAAAACCACTAGATGAATCCAGTTTAATAAGTTAATAAGTGAGCTAGGTATACTAAATCTACAACCATAAAATATATGCTCTAGATTGTGCTAACCATGATGAATCTGAAAGGTTGAACTCAAAATCGTAGACATGATCAAGGAAAGCTCACGATCGTGAGAGTTTGAAAAAAAACTACATCAACGATCGTAGCAAAGACTTAACTATCGTGAGTGCGAGACTCAACGATGACATAAGCACCATCCACAAAGCAAAAATATATCCTCTGATGACAAGCTTCATAGCATAGCAATCTCTCTAAGAGGTGCCTCAGTAACAAACCTAACCCTTGAATCTCTCCAAGAGGTTGGCCCTTCCTGAGCTGCCTTAAAAGAATGCTTTATCAAAAACTCATCACAAGGATTTGGACAGACTCGACGATCGTATGATAGACTCAACGAATGCTGATCAGACTCGACGATCGTAGGACAGACTCGACGATCATAGGACAGACTCAACGAATACTGATCAGACTCGACGATCGTAGGACAAACTCAACGAACATAAGACTACCTCAACGATCGTAGTCTTCCTAAGGACACCTTAGCTCTGAAGAAGTCAAGGGCAAATCAGTATATTCCTGCATAGTTAAAATTGAAGAGCCAAGCAAAAATCGACACCTGCCCCACTAAGCGAAAAAGAAGAGAGGGAAGTTACAAGTACAAGTTGAAATCACAATTTTGAAATCTGAAGTTCAAAAGATTATCTCTCCCATTCTCTCTCTCTCTCAAAGCAAAACCCTAAATCAACAGAAAGCTCAGTCCGATCTCACTTCCAACTCTGAGAATCAATGGTTTGCTTCAAATGTGGTTTCAAAGCTCTGAGACTCTGTTTTGTGAGTTCAAAAGCTGCTCCACCAAAATTTCACAAGACGATGGCCTTATAGGAGAAGGCGGGTCTCGAAGAGGCGTTGAGCACAGATACTCTTATCTATCCTAAGCTGGTGAAGGAGTTCTACAAGAATGGTGTTTTTAAAGACAACACCATCACTACAAAAGTAAGGGAAATAGAAATCAGACTAAAGGTAGAGGACTTCAATCTGGCCCTAGGTTTCAAGAATGAAGGGCACCCATTCTTAGACAGCATAGACTTCCAAGAGGGACTAAGGAAAATGCATCACAAGAAAAAAACCCTCTATAAAAGGGTACAAAAAGAAGGAGTTCCCACAAAGGTACGAGTTCTTGGCTGACATTATTGGAAAATGCATATGCTGCAAGAGCTCAGGTCATGACTCGATGAATAAAGCTCAACTTAAGCTCATGACGGCCATGTTTTATGGTATATAACTCAACTATGGAGCTGTATTGCTCGAATGGATTGGTAAGTGGATCGTCAACTCTAAGAAATCAAAAAGCCCTCAGAAGATGCTATATGGACGTTTCCTGAGTATCATTCTACAATCTGCACTGGGTGACAAAATTGGGGATGAAGAGGGAGAAGCCATAAACCCAAATCGAAGAATGACCCAGCAGTTGTTTGAAAACTGGAAGAGAAACCTAGCAGAGCATGTTCGAATGATGACAGAATCTAGTGGAAGAACTGGGGATCTGAAGAACGCAGGCATTCCTGGAAACATGTATGTTGTCAGGGAAGAAGAACAAGAAGAAGAAGCCAACAAGGGAGAACCCTCTGTCCTTACTAGAAAAAGCAAGGGCAAGAGGAAGCTAAGGGCTAGACAGATAGAAGAGCCTCAAGGATCTACAACTGATATTCCTGTAGAGTCCTTTGATATAGAGACTCTAAGGATGCTGAGAAGGAAGCAGCAGCAAGATGAAGTTGATAAGGATCAAGCCACCATATCACAGATCCTAAAGAAGAACAAAGCTGGCCATAAGTCCAAAAGGCCATCAACCACCTCAATCGTAGAGTCTCTACTGTTAGTGGAGACCAGACCAAGCATGGCAGACAAGGAGGTAGCTGCTTCAAGCATAGTAGCTATTGAACAGGACAAAGCTGAGATTCAAGAGAGTCATGAAGTTGTGACTAAACCCAGCAAAGCAAGGAGAAAGTTGGTCAAGAAGTACATTCTTGAAAATGAAAAGGTGCTAAAGAATGAAGCAAAGAGCATGGCTGCTAAGAAGGAACTGTCCAGAGCAAGTCAAGAAGAAAGTGCTCCAGCTGAGGGGGAGCTCCCAAAAATTCTCATGATAAAGAATACACCCCACCGAGGGGAGATGTCTACTGACTCGAAGAAGATGTTCGGTGAGGGGGAGTTTACGAACTCTCAAGAAGATAATCATCTTTGAGGGGGAGCCTCATGATATCCACATGGCGAAAGAAGAGGTCCTGCACAAAATAAAGATGAACCGGTGCAAGACCATCCGAGACCATTGAGATAATGGAATCCTCGAGAGAGAACAAAGAAGAAGAACAAGATGATGATGATGATGAGCTCAAAATCACTGGTATAGGTAAAGGTGGATATAGAAGCTATCATGCAATCAAATGTTTTCTTACCTACCCATGATGGCATACCATCAAGCTCAAATCCTGAACTCATGGGATCACATGTTCTGGAGCTTCAAAGAGTATCCTGCTATCTCAGTTCTGGCTCATGGATTCCCAGGGAAAGTCAACTTTGCCAAGAAGCTGCTTACTGACCATTCTTCATCCAAGGATAAACTTGAGGTACTGACTATCCCTGATCTCTTCAAAGTTAATCACTTGCCATCATCTTCATTCAGTCAATTCTATGAATTTCCTCGGTGGTTGGAAGTGATTCTTTACCCACTCAATCAATTTCCAGTTGCAGAATCCCAAAATTCTGTGACTGAAGAACCAAATGAAGTCAACCTTACTTTGCTCCCACAAACCACCATCTCTACAATCTCTGACTCTAGCCCAGTCGTAGAGTCCCAAATAGATATCGTAGAGCCCTATAGTCTAATCACTGAACCTCAGGCCCCTCCATCCGATATACCATCCTCCTCATCAAATGACTACATTAGTCTTGATCTTGCTCTTTACAACTTGCAAGATCAATCCCAGCAAACAACCCCTCCAACCAACAATCCTCAAACTAATGATACTCTCCCAAACCTGCCCACCAAGGATGACTTGAAGGAAGCAACCAAGAACATGGTCAAAAATATAGAAGGCGATGCGGAATCTCACTCGATCTCATCCATATCCAAATTTGAATCAAATGATTCTGACGTGACAAACAATTTTCACAGGCACTATGAACACCGAGCTTACAAAGAAGTGAGGGAAATTATCCAAGAAATTCTTAAGAGTATGAAGGACAGAGATGAGATTCACTTCCAGATAGCTGCCAGACAAAGAGAGGTTGTTCTTGAAATGCAGAAACATCAAGACGCTCAACACAAACTCATGCTGGAGAATATCATAAACTTGAAAGCTTCTGTCTACAACTTCCAGAAATCTTATGTCTATCAGGAAAAACAGAATGACATGGTTTTAACAGCCCTCCAAAACAAATAAGCAAGATCTAACAAACAAATCAAGGAAAGTCGAGAGGATATTGCTCAGACACAAAGTCAACTGAACGAGCTTGTCCAAGGAGTTAATCGACTGTCTGCAGATATTCGAACCCTTGATGCTGACATAAAGGGGGAGAATAAAGGGAAAGGAGTTAAGGGAGAACAGGGAGATCAAGGCAGAGGCAGAGGAGGTCATGGAATTCAAGAAAGGGGAAGAAGACAATTTCATGCTCAAGCATCACGAAACCCTCCTGCAAGACAATTCCACCATCAGACTCAACGATCTGATCAGCAGGAAATTTTAACGGGTATACCTTTAAGTCGTTAGGAGTCAACTCCCAGCTCACAAGATGTGTCTACTGTACGCATAAGAATGCCAACTGGAGATCCTGCATTCATGTACAGACATGAGGAAAATCCAAGACTAAGTCCAAGCGAAATTTGAAGAGTTAGTCGAAAATGAGGAAGCTTGCGAAAAAAAAGAAGAAACGCGAGAGGTATGCCAACCCACCTCCACTAAAAAGGTCTAAGAAATAGAGATAAGTTGAAATTTTAATTTCCTATTGATGTAATGCCAAACCTGAAATATCTCCACGATCATTAATAAATTCATGCTTATTCTCTAGAAATTTCAAATTGCTCCTTTGAAATACTAAAATCATATTTAAATTTCCTGCAAATGCATCTAGTCACTAATAATCATGACAACAAATCTCCTTGGTTATGTCAACATCAAATGGGGGGAGATTGTTAGGAGAATGCATATTATGATTTGATATTTTAATGTATATGCTCATGATAATTTGTAAAGTTCTTTCCAAGTAAGATATGTACAAGGACTTAGTGATAGATCAAATTTGTTAGGATGATCTAAGATCTTAACGTGTATCATTCTGTAATAGGATGTATAGATAGAAAGATCAAAGCTGTTAGGTTGATCTTGAGATGTAATAGATAAAGTTCGAAGAAATCATAGTGTATCATCTGATCAACTTTGCAGAAGTCAAGGCAGAAATGTAGAGCTTCAAAGATCGTAGTGTGCCTGCCTTGAAGGGACTCTTCGAAAATCATAGAGTGGTCCCAACGTTTGCCGAGCCAACTCCACGATCGTAGTTTGCTGAAGGAAATATGGAGTTTACAAGTCAACGATCGTAGTGTGCTCTCGGGAACGTAGAGTCAACAACACGAGCAAGTAAAGATCGTAGTGTGCCCGGTTTAAGAGAAATCGTAGTGCTCTCTAAATGATAGCATCAGATCAAGCACCAAGGCAACAAGTCACTACGATCTGAATCGTAGAGTATCATGATCTGAATTATAGAGCATCTGTCTTATGTCAGAAAACGTCAAGCCTAATGATTTGTGTAAAGGTAGATTTCAACATATGAGAAATGGATTCTAGACGCTGTAGTACTCATCAGTCCTAGAGTATATGAAATATCCTTAGTATGCAACAAAGAAGCGTATTGAAGAAGCTAAGGATAGTACCATGGGTAAGAGGGACAAAACACCTTTTCAGGTGTTAGGTGAGAAAGCAGTCTGCTGTGTCAGTGGGCCACAATGCAGTTTCAGAAGATGTGCAGAAATGTCTCCATCAAAGATCAAAAAAGTCAAATGCATTTAATGCCTCAACGGATGAGTCCAACGAATAGTTTTCAGGATCATATATATGCAGATTAGACAGATGAGAGAGAACTAAGCAAGCATTGAACAAACAACGTGAACATCTCTCTCAAGCTCAACTCTACGATCTGAGATATTGCAAAGCTTGCTCGATTACTCGAGTTCTTTAGAACAAGTGCTTACACTGACAAGCTGAGTAGCAACCATCAAGAACACAACATTATCAACCAATGAAGAAAGAGTACCAAATCTCTTTGGACTTGAAGAGTTCATAGTGAATATGAAAGCCAAGTCTGCTTTGGACTTGAAGAGTTCAAGAGTGAACTAAGAAGTTCCTAGGCTATTTGGTCTAGAAGGAATCAATGTGATTCGAGAAGTTATGGCCGACATCCTTAGTGGATATCCTACTCGTTGAGTAGAAGAGTGGACTAGGAGCTTTAAGTGCTCTGAACCACTTAAAAACGATTGTGTCATTTACATTCATATCATAACTGCTATATCTGTTATAAATGTCTCACCCTCATTACTCCATTGCTTGGTAAAGAAGATTAAAACAAACATTTATTCCGCTAAGTTTTAATCATTATCAAAGAACAAGTTTAAAACAAAAAGATTTTTAAATATCAATTCAACCCCCCCCCCCCCCCTTCTAGATAACTATTGTGCCAACTAGGAACTAACAATGTGTTCTTGAGTTTCTTTTAAAATTGGAGTTTTGGTTAATGAATTTATGGGTTACGATGTTATACATGTTATTAGATATTTATAATTTGATAGTGGTCATCTAGAAACAAATTTTCAGAAATCAAATTCATGTATTTATACTAAAGAAGAGGAATTTGGGTTTTGATTGTAATGTTTATTATGGTGTACTTTGGGACTAAAGTTGATGATGAATTCATGATGGAAACTTTAAATTGATGGATGATTGTTGTTCTCCTCTATAAAATGAAAACAACGCAACTTGAACGGATCAAATTGTTTAAGAAACGAATTCGAGATGAATGAATACACTCAGCATGTTGAAAATAGGAAAAATTAGTGTAAACAAAATAGAATTAGTATAAACCAAGTCCCACATCAACTAAATTGAGAACTTTACCCTTTGCTAAACCTATAAATTGAAGTGTTTGATCCTTTGTTTCATTCACCAACAATAAGGCCTCTAATTTTGAGAAAGGCTTTGTTGTGGGAGGACTTTTTATAAAGATCTTCTTAGTTAAATTTTGGTCGAGTACGTATTCAGTTTGTGGAATTCGTATTTTTGGGTATATTTCTTATTTAATTTTTGGTAATGTTATTATTTTAAATATTGTATTTAGTTTGTTAGTTAAAGTTTATATTTTGGAAGTTTAGTTAGTTTTGTTAGTAAACTAATTAGTTTGTAAATGAGTTCTAATGATTGTAATTAGAGATATGAAGCCTTAACATCATCCAAGTGTAACCAAAACTCACAAAATAAAAGATTTACAAAGAACCTTGTTGGACAGTTTTTGGGACTGAGCTTGAGGACCATTTTTGCTTTTGATTTATGTCTAAAAGCTTAATTTGATGATTGTATGTTATATCCCTCTAAGTTCTGAAGATTTCCTAACTTGAATGAACCAAAACGGAGTTAAAATGAATCCGTGGTGAAGATTTTAGTAAACCAAGTCTAGAAATGAAAACTGAATGAACAGTGACTATAGTGTCAAATTCTGGAATAGCTATGTTGCCTGAAAAATTCTGCGTTTACGGGTAGTTGTAGTGCACTTTGAGTTATGAAGCCATAGGCTTTGGAATGACCTCATTCCGACCTCGGATGAGGAGTTACGGTGATTGGAAAGAAATGTGTCAAATTTGTCAAATCGAAAGTCAAGAAGGACGTGCTATTCGGGACACTGTTTCAATCAGTTAATGTTTCCACAAACTTTTGGGATTTTGGTATGTTATATTTAACTGAATTAGATTTCCATAGACTCCGGAACAGACTAATTCCAACTTCAGTGCAAAGAGTTATGACCATTCAAAGTAGTCGCGTCAAAACTGTCTAACCAACTCGGGGCAGTCACCTTGAACGAATTTTCCGGAATTCTGTGTTTTGAATTTGGAAATGGTCAAAAAAGTTGTAGCCTCGGACGTTAGCTTCGCGTGGGCTCAAGAATCGCTCAAAAATGTTTTGAAACGAATTAGTTATGACTGTTTTAGCGAGAGAGGGTAAAGCTGGGAAAAAAAATTGAAGACTGTTATAAACGTCAATTTTTGGCACGCTTTTTAGACTACTTAACAAACTCGAAATGAGAGGTTAGTATTTCTTAAAAATAGTCTTGTATGCCATAAAAAATATACTAAAAAAATGCCTTACGATTGGATAAGTAGATTGCAAGCTATTAAGCCGCGAAGTGGGTGTCAAGGTGAGGGTTCTTGCCTTGTGGCGGCAGAGATAAATATAGCCATGGGTCATTGAAATGTGTGATTTTTCTGTAACGCTTTTGGGTGGTTTTGTGGCTGTTTAACATGTAACAAAACACCAAGGGAGATGCATAGATATTATATAATGCTTATATATCGCGAAAACTCACTTTAAATGTAAAGAAAACAATAGAAATGTAATGTAAATGTAAGTTTTCATAACTATGCGAGCGTAATTCGAAAAATGATATGTAAAACGTATATGTAACATAATGAAATGCGCAAATCCGTTTGAAATTATATTGAACCTAGTAATGTAAAATGAAGGGGATATAAATGGTTTATGTTTTGATACGTAAAATATTTACATACTAAATCCATGAGAGAACCTTTTTGGGCATAAAAAGGTTATAACGGACAAAAGTTTCTAAAGAAACATGGAATGGTTTTAAGATAAGAACAAAATATTATAGTTAAATAAAATTAGTTTACATTGAGTACGTGAATTTTGTATGTGAAACTAATATGTACATGTATGTATCCTCAATTTGTGTAGGATCATCACAGCGCAGATAAGTTATAAACATTAAACAACATCCAAGGCAAGTTTTTTAGTTCTATTATATTTGTGGATTAAATGTGATTATGTGGTGAGTTACATACCATGCTTTATGAATTGTTAATGTCAAAATATGACCAAGTTAATTAGGTTATGGAACTCAATTTATATGTGATATGTGATAGCACATGCATGTTGTATAATGTAACCCAATAAATTAGAAATGTATAATGCATGAATTGTGTGCTATGTGAAACATGATAGACTATTAAATTTGATGGGCTGTCGAGCTCAACATTGCAAATAACCACTTTTGCAGGTTCAAGATTCAAGGTAAAGTTATGTGTTACTTGAAAGACATGAATCAGATGTGATACTTGAAGATTTATATACTTTGGTTGTGTTATTATTATTTGAACCATGTTTAAGGTTTCGAATAATGTATTAATGTTTAATTATAATATTGTTTTGCGAATGTAAACTATTGTAGTATTAAAATGATTCTGAGATATTTAGATGTAAAGGTTGAAGGTTTTGGGAACAAGGATAGTTTGTAATAGAAAATTTTAATTATTCCGTAAATTTCAATGGTTGTATTATCGTTTAATGATGTAAAATTAGAGGTTGAATGTATTATTAACGATCGAAGTTGAGAATTAAATTGTATGAATTTTGGGGTCGTTACAGGAGAGGTAGCTTATGAGGTAGCTCTACCTCCAGAGTTGGAAAACATTAACAATGTTTTTCATATTTCGGTGTTACGACCGTATAAACCCGATTACAAACACGTGATCGAGTACGAACCGTTGCAGTTCGAGAAAGATTTGTCTTATGAAGAGATTCCTATCCAGATAGTTGACAGTAAAGAACAAGTGCTCAGGAATAAAGTAATACCTTCTGTGAAGGTGATATGGAGGAACCACAATGCAGAAGAAGCTACGTGGGAACTCGAAGAGAAAATGTTGAAAGAGTGCCCTGAGTTATTTGTTTAATCTGTGTCTTCGATTTTGAGGACAGAATCCTTGTAAGTAGGGAAGAATGTAACGAATGTGTTGTTTGAGTTGTGATTCTGGGGACAAAATCCTTATAAGAGGGGAATGATGTAACATTCTAGATTTTTTTAAATGTAAATTATAAATATTATTGATTTATATAAATATTTATTGGATGCGTTTATTATTGGATAAATAATTGTTCAATTTGATTGATTTGATTTAGTTAATTATTTATTTGTTAAATAATTAATGTGTTATGTGGATTGAGTTATGTGATTAAGTGAATTATTTAATAAATTGTTATTAAATAAAGTGTGACAAATAATTATGTTATAAAGAGTTATTAAAATAAATTAAAGTAATTTTAATTTAGTTTTGCCAAACAAGGTTTAAGTATATTAATCCTTTAATTTTTAAATGGTTTACCAAACAAACCTTATGGCTTTTGGATTCCTTTTGAATTTAAATTATTAACTAAATAAATAAAATAATATATATATATATATTTGGAAACCGATAACTTATTAGCATTATTTATTATAGTTTCAATTTTTTATACGTTTCAAAGGTAAGCGTTGGTTTAGTTTAATATTACGTATATTGTTTATGGCTTAAGTCTAAGAACAAGTTCAGAAAAAGGTTTTCACAGAGAAAAGTTTCAAAGTTTTGAGAGAGTTTGAGAGAAAACGTGATTTTCAAAGCGAGTTCTGTTAACAAAGATTCTTAAGCAACAAAAAGGTATGTCTATGACCTTAATATTAGATACCCATATATGTCTATGTGTTCTCTGTTTCTTAAGAATCATTGTGTATAAGTTTTGCAAAATTCTTGTAAACCATGTTCTAGAATTGGTTATGATAATATGTGTGATTGTAATTGTTATAGCTAGCATGTATATATATATATATATATATATATATATATATATATGTGTGTGTGTGTGTGTGTGTGTGTGTGTGTTGTATGCTAAATTACCATTGAGAAAGAGAACTTGGTTTTTACAATGAAAAATATATATACGAATATATGTTTTGCATGATAACAAAAATTCGTGTATGCTAATTGTGAAATTTAATGTCATGTTTGTTACTTGGGTATGAGTGTAAGATAACATACTACAAAGAAATCAATTTGGGTGGTAACAGTGAAATTTCAGTTCACTGTATTTTATATATCAAAAATGGAGTTTTGAGTTTTAAAAATATGGTTGCAAGGATTAAGTTTTCTAAAATCGTTGTTAAAATTGTTAATAAATGGTATATGGATGATTGTTAGCATTTATGTGTAAATTTACGTGAAGTTATACATGTTAACTGGTGTTAATTGTTGTTAAGAATTAAGACAGTAGCTTTGCTCTGTTCTTGGTTTGGTTTTTGTGAGTTTCGACGTCCCAGCGGCAAAATCCACGCTCCAGCCTCAATTCTCGCGCCTCAGCGCCAAAAATAGGCCAGAAGTTCGCGCCCCAACGTTGGAATTCATGCCTCGACACTGGAATTCGCGCCCTAGCGCCACTGTCTCTCGCCCCAGCACTGGAAAAGTGGTCTGGGTCGGACAGTTTTGACCTCCTGTAGTAAAATGGCCATAACGTTTTCATACGAACTCCGATTGAGGTGATTCAAGATGATTCTGAAAGAGGACGAATAGGCCTATAACTTTTACTCTTTAAGGGTTTCAATTTGAAATCATTATAAAGGGTCAAAATGGCCATCTTTAGGACTGTTGTGTATTTGGAGCCAATCGGAGGGCGTCGGGATGCGCGAATGCAAGTGCAGTCCTTTGAGTATTAGTATAACCTAATGATAACATATTGGAAATGTAATAGGATGTTGTATCAAGTTGTTAATGTGTATGTGGTGCAATGACATGATCACTTAAGTAGTTGTAATAAAGCTAAAAAGTAATGTTCATGAAAAGATGCAGTGTTATTTAAACTTAAACTTAGTTAGTAGCTATACTAAAAGTAAGAAATCAACTCATGAAGGTAATGTTAGTTTAACTAATGTGTATTGTCAATACATATGGTATGTGTAGGACTTGGGGTGAACGTGAGTAGTGATTGTTTAACCTACGCACGAGGCAAGTTCCCTAACATTTGCTACTTTATTATTCAGCAAGGTTACTTTTCACTGTTATGTTATACTTATGCAAATTCTCTATTTTTAATCTCTTGTTTAACGATTTATTGTCATGCAAGTTCTTTAACTGTACTTTTATAATATTTGAGCAAGTTTTCTTATCCTAAATCTTCGTTATGCAAGTTTCTAAATCTATTGTTTACATTAAGTAAATCTTTTAACTCCATACCTTTGTTGAGTTAGTTTGTTATGATTATGCAAGTTTTTCCTAAATCTAAACTTGTTATATTAGCATGCAAATATCTTTATTCTATTGAACAATTTATCGTTCAAAGTTATTATTTGTTATGCATGCTTAATATTAAATTCTAAGATGTAACCTTAGCTTAATGTTGTTCAAAGCAAGGTATGATAAATTATTCCATTGTTATGCTATTAGATTATTCCTAAAGCATGAACTTAGAATGAAATGTTTATTCAGTTATGATTATTCAATAACATAGTGTTATTATCTTTTATTCAACTAATCCTTAGTTGATGTCCGTTGAATTCCAAATTACATTAAAGTGTATCCAAACCAAACTGACTTTGGTGCGGACTTGTACTCTAAATACTTAGATGAACAACCCTAATATTAGGGGTTGCAATTAGTTTTATACTTTGTGCTGAAATGTTTGTATACAATACATGTACGAAGGATTGATCCCCCTAAGTACCTTTGAGTCCTTATAGTCGTATGATTGTTAGAGTTAAAGTTAAAAGATTACTTATAACTGTGGACATGGTTCGTGGTCATTAGACCCTCAGTGAATGTTATGATTTTTCGAATGTTAATAGAACGTATTGTTCAGTTCTATTAAGCCTAGTATATGGCAAGTGATGTAAAGGTTAAAGTTTTATTTATTGTTATTCCAAGTGAGCCTTGTTTGCTCACTCTTGCTGTCAAAATTTCTTACATTACTAAAGTTTGAAAAGGGTGACGTACCTAGCACCAAATGAGGAAAGGGAAAGATAAACAAGATCAAGACTTGTAATAGTTTTGATAGTTTTATTATCAGACTTTGGTTTAAAGATTGTAATGAAGTTTATTTAATTTTCCGCATGTATGATTTTTGTAAAGGTTAGATAACCTGGGAGATTTTATTCAACGTAATCCTGTATGGGCAGGTTTATTTATTCAATTATATTATGATTGGGTAGTTAGATATGAATGTTTTGATTAAGTGAGCACCAAATCTTGAGGTAATGACGTACCGGGATTTGGGGGTGTCACATTCCTACTTAGAACGAAGAAACGAGCATTGAACGTTCACGAACATTTATAGTTTTCGTTAAAAATGGACTAATAGGTGAATTTTTAGCAAACGAAGTTGAATAGATAAAATTCTTTCATGAACACGTAGAGTATGCGATTTGTGAATCGTAGGCTCTTGAACGAGCCAATGAGGACTTATAACGAAGAATTTACGAGTCCGGGAATCTCACAAAGTCAAAAATCTGTCAAAATTATCTGAGGCACAGAGTCCGCGCCACGGCACAACTCAAGGCATAAAAAGTCTCATGCATGTATAGTCACTAAGATCGGACCATAGCCCACAATTAATTGGCCATTCTAGCATACCAAAGAATACACTAGGCGCCGTAGTGCCGTGACCGAATTCTAGGAACCAAAGCTCTCGTCTTGCAAATGTGAACCTTGAGAGGAGAAGTCAGCAGCAGCAAAGACATGATCTAGAACATGCACAATAATAAAAGCTTACAAGTAAGGAAATAAAGATAATTGATTAGTAATGAACCAATACATAATTAAACTTAATGTAGCATCATTAAGATAATTTTAAACCTTAAGTAATACACTAAAGGTTAAAGATAAGTCGAATGTGAACATGAATGGTATGCAATAAACGTACTTAACCTATGACGATCGAGTTTCGAATAATAACATAAGAACATTAATAAGCCGTGAGGAAGGATGTTTAACTCGAACCGAGTTGTATTAATGAAATAATTTCCATTAAGTTATAGAAAGGAAATAAGATGGTAAGAACGAAGGAAAGCCGGAACCAATAAATAACAAATCTAATATATGATTAGATTGAGAAGAAGGGTAAGATTCTTTAGGAACTATGTATGTTCATTCATGACCTAATGTGGTATGTTATGTGGTTATGTGTTGTAGAGACTGTAAAGACTCAAAGGAAACGTAATTATACTGTAACAGACGCTGAAGGCTTGTTTTTCTTAAACGCTTGTCTAACCTTCGTGTTAGTCAAGTTTTCAAATGATTCAAGTTATGAGATGCATGAATGGTTTTACGAAGGAGTTGATTGATTTCTTTACAAGTTTTCCATATAGAATTGATAACGCTATCCTACGCCAATTGTTTAGTACGGATTCAAGGTAAGCCTGAATATGAATAAACAAATGTATTTTCATCGAGTATTTGATGGGCACGCGAGGTTGCCACAACTTAAACGTACACACGTTTAATAAATGTAGTGTTGATCAACATAGAGTACTATAGGCTGATCACCTAGAAGTGCTCGTAAGCAATGTCGAACTTACGGACTTAGTGTCGGGTTGTCCTTTTCAAAGAAATTATGAAACACTCATGGTCTTGGACCAAAATTGGTGTTTTACTGAATATTGTCATGATAAAACGTTTTGAAGGAGAAAGGAACGTCATTTTTAATTATTGATAGTACTTCGTAACTATTATTCAGTTATTGAAGATATACGATTCTTATGTTTCAAGCATGCTTTTTAAAAGAAATTGTTTTACTTGTTGAGCTTGTTATGCTCACTCTTGCTTGAACCATATGAATGCAGTTTAGACCGAACAGGCCGAAGGACTCAGCAAAGATAATGAAAGTCTAAGGCGAACTTGTAGATTACCTATGTAATAGTATAGGTTTGTAATGATAATATTTGATATTATGACAAGAACAAAGGTAACGGTTATAAAGAACCTGGGGAATGGTAGTATTGTTTTGGAATATATATAAGACATAATCGTTCTTTTGAGGCATTTCAATTGAATGTTTGTGTGAACTGTAACACCGTGTAGCACCATATGTCGGGTGGGAAGACACCCGGATTTGGGGGCATCACATAAGGGATATTATTTTTGTTCAATATTCATAAGGAATAATATTTTCTTCCATAATCTGTAGTTTGTGAGTAATATTATTTCATCTCGTATTCCTGATTATACCCTCATTTTTTTAAAGTATTGATTCTATACTCCGTGAAATTAGTAGAATATCCTTGAAATTTGTGTTTCATCTAGTATCGTTTCATAAGGATATTTTCTGCACATTCTTGTTAAATTTTAAGCTTTTCATGCCAGAGTACTGTCCATGAGTACTATTCATTTTTACGGTACTATTCACGGGGTACTATTAACAAAGTACTATTCACGAAGAACTATTCACAAAGTACTATTCACGGGGTACTATTCTCGAAGTACTATTCACTGGTTACTATTCACTCGGGTAATATTCACCCGGAGTACTATTCATGACAAAAATTTATTTCTTTTTGGTTCAAATCATTTTTGATACAATATTATTCTTGAATTTTACTCCACAAAGCAGTATCATGTTGACAATTTGGACATTATTGAATTCTGGATAAATTAAATTATAAATATATAAATTTTTTATTTGCTTTCATTTAATTGAATTCTTATATCATTGTCATCATCCTCATGCTTATATTGTGATAAAAGTCATCTTTGGCTGTAGTGCATAGATGGACTGTTGATTGGTATAATTATGACCAGGGATCATTCGGTATAATCATGACCCGTAATGTTACAAATGATGTGGTAAAAGTCCTCATTGGCCCGTAGTGCATTGATGAACAGTTGCTGGTATGATCATGACCATTGGTGATTACACGAATATCCTTGGCCCGTAGTGCATGGATAATTCGTGGACGTGATACTAATGAATATCATTGGCCTATAGTGCAGGGATGAGTCGATGATGTGGTTTATTTATTAAGCTGAGTCTTAGCGATAAAATTGATGACAAATTTTTTAAATCATAGAAGATAGTAGATATCATGCTCTACTTGACTCTTCTAATGGATTGCTTGTTCCGCTGCAATTAAACTTGTTGTTTATTAGTTTAACACTGTTGAAGGCTAACGATAATTTATTCTGCATTATCTAAGTCATAATATTTCTTACTGGGCTAGTTGAGCTCACCCTTTTGCTTTCATTGTTCTCTTCAGGAAATAAGAACGTAGCCGGGACTAGTCAGGGAACGGAGTGATGGTCCGAGAAGGTGGCTATAGTAGTCCTCACTATTTTATAAAATAGTGTGATACTAATTGTAATAAGGACTCCTTTTTTGAGTTTGAATATTGTCTTTTAGACAATATTCGTGTAAAAACTCTCAACTACATTTTGTCGTATTGTATAAAAGAAGTTTGTATTTGATTTATGTACCATATATTTGGCGACTCAAGATGGGTGATGTATACCTATTTTGGGGGCGTCACATTTGGTATCAAAGCTTAGGAATATGATCCCTCGCTAAGATGTGAGACTAGAACTAGGGGGAGAGAGGGGTAAATCCTTCGCTAATATGACCTACCTAAGCTTATTTGTTATTTTATTCATCGGTCAGAGTATAGGGACAATATGTGGCATGTCAATTAACCCTTATTTTGTGACAGTGTTTGAAAATGGCATCTGAAAATGTCGAGATAAGTAATGAAGCACATGAGACCGTTGAGTCACCAACAATCAATACCCAGGATAATGTGCATCAGGAAGACAATAATCCTCAGGTAAACAACAACACCGACCAGATGATGAAAGATGGGATGTTCAGAGGCTTTATGCAATTCGTGCAACATCAGGCGAGAGAGACTCATATTCAAAATGCAGGTGGAAACACTGACAACGCTCGGATGGTCATTGCTAAGTAGTTCAAGGAGCTGGGACCACCAGAGTTTGTGGGAAAGCCAGAACCACTTAAGGCAGAGATGTGGATAAAGTAGATCACCAAGATATTTGATGTCTTGGGATGCTCCGAGGAACAAAAGGTTCCCTTTTCCACCTTCATGTTGACAGGAAAGGCCGATTACTGGTGGGAATCAGTAAAACGTACTCAGCCTGCCTCACTCAAAATGTCTTGGGAGAAGTTCCAAGAACTGTTCAACGACAAGTACTTTCTCGAAAGTATTCGTCACATGAATGAGGTGTAGTTCATCAAGCTAGAGCAAAACAATATGACTGTGTCGCAGTACGAAGCTAAGTTTGTCGAGTTGTCCTGGTTTGCGTCTCATTTCGTTGATAATGAGGAGAGAATGACACGGATGTTTCTAAGAGCTTTGAAACCTGAAATACGTCAATACCTCATTTCTCACAAACTGTGTTTGTATTTAGATGTTGTAATAGGGTTCAGTTATTGGAGCGCAATAATGAGTCAACTCAACCAAGAGAGAGCAGTCGGCAAAACGATAATACCAGTGGTAGAAGTCATCGAAGCGGTGATAACAAACGTGGAGGGAATCAACATGCCAGAAATGGTAACTACTTCGGTGGTAATCATGGCCAAGACAATAGCAGTGGAAATTTCAAGAAGATGAGATTCAATAATAATGGAAAGACGTCAGCACCAGCACATATTGTTAAAGAAAGAGAACGATCATCGAGCGTATGCTACAAATACGGAGGGGAGGGACACATCAGTCCGAACTGTACACATCAATCCAAAGCGTGTTATATTTGTGGAAGAGAAGGTCACCTAGCCCGATTTTATCGTTCAGTGAAGTCAAGTCCAGCTGGGATGGAGGTAGCAAAGGCCGTCCCAGAGAAGTCAAAGCCGGTAGTTCAAGGGAGAGCGTTTGTCGTGACCTCCCAAAAAGCGAGGAACCCAAACGAAGTCATCACAAGTAAGCTAATCATAAACTCTAGAGAAGTTTATACCTTATTTGATATCGGTTCTACCCATTCTTTTATTTCTCCTACTTGCACTCAACGTTTAAAGTTAACTCCGGATAAACTAGACTTTGACTTATCTGTTGAAACTCCGTTGGGAGAAACCTTCATTACATCCACTGTTTATAAGTCTTGTTTGATTCAAATCGGCAACCGCACGTTACCTGTCGATCTTATCTCTTTGAAAATACTTGCATTTGATGTTATTTTAGAAATTGATTAGTTAACCACTCATAATGCAAAAATTGATTGTTTCGTAAGGTTATTAGTTTTCATATTCCTAACCAACCTATTATGCGAATTCAAACAACCAAACCACTAAATTCAATCATTGTCATATCAAGCCATAAAGCTATTCGTTTATTGAAAAATGGATGTCAAGCTTTCTTAGCCCATGTCACATATTTAAACAAAAATTATTTGGTTTCGGCACATAAAACGCAGCGGAATATAAACAATTTAAAGTGTAATTTCAAAACCCTAAAACAGGATCCATGCGAAAGCTAAATTAATTCAGTGGTTAGAAATTTATACCGATTATTGAAGCTAGAATTGATGCGGTCGAATCTCCAACACAATCAAACGAATCAAGCGTCTCTACGGTATCCACATCGAGCGCCCGATGAATCGTCAATGCGATCTGCGAGAAAAAAGGAACCGTGGTACTAGCCACACGAACTGTTTTCTCTAGTCTCTCTCTAAGAGCGGCTAGGGTTTTTTTATTTTAATGTAATCCCTAAAATGACTGATATATATCATATATATAGCAGTTGTGAGGAATTAATCAAAACCTCGATATTATTAAAATCCGAATTTATATATATATATATATCTTAATTAAGTCTTACTTAATTAATATACCTATATATATATATATATATATATATATATATAAATTATCCTATTAATTTAAATACTATCAATCATATTGACATATTTAAATTTTTACAATTTAAATTAATTCCCTTTTAATTACGTTCTATGTGTGTGACCCTATAGGTTATTATTACGTTGGCAATAATTTTAAAATCATATTATAAAATTATAAACAGTGAGCGACATCTAGTAATGCATCACTGCTACCCAAGTAATAATAAGATCGATGATTCGATGCAACCTTTTCGTGACCAATGTTTCAATGTAATTTAAACCTTTTAACCTTAATATCCTAGATTAAACTCGAGTCATGGAATGTGTCATACTCTCCATAATTTAATCTGAGTTTTTCTTGATCAATGAGTAGACTATATGAAACAAATCACTATTTGAGCATGGCCGTATGCATTTCATTTCATAGTCCTACTCAATCAAGAGGCCTATGGATATCACCCCTAATAAATAGGAGGGTTAAATTCCATCTAGATCACTCATATTTCTCACACGATTCATGATGTACCCAATAATCACCTTTATAGTCCACCCTATTAAAGGTGACCTTTGATGATATCAAAGTACATAAATTCTCGTGTAGTAATATAGTGATTTCAGGTCGGAGGACCATTACATCATTGTCACTATGAGAATCGCTAATGACACTTCGATGCTCCATATAGAATTCTCATGGTGGGTCTGTCCAGTACATCGTTCTCTAACACATACCTATGCATTGACTTAATATCTCATATATTTATGACCAATGAGATTTGGTCATCAGTCAATCCACATACTAGTCTCAATGCATCATTGTTGTCCTATCAACAATGATACTCGACTAGGGACATTTAAGAACAATGATATAAATTATAATTATATAATCTCATGTTCAAGTCACATACTTGAAACTATATAAATTGTATCACTATTCTAAGAAATTTTATTATGTTAACATTTATATAACGCAGTAAATAAAACCATAATAAAATCATTCATTTATTTAATCAAATATAATATCAAAATGTTAAGTAATTATATCAAATAATTGGCCTCTAGGGCATAAACTCTAACAAAAATACGTTAAATTTTAATGATATTTCTATTGTTAATAAATTTCCTGACGTATTCCATGAAGAACTTCCTGGCCTACCCCCAGAGTGTGAAATCAAATTTTGTATCGACCTTGAACCCAGTACAAAAACCATTTCTAAAGCCCCATATCAAATGGCTCCTATTAAACTTCAGGAGTTAAAAACCCACTACAGGAATTGTTAGACATCGATTTCATTCATCCTAGTACGTCTCCTTGGGGTGCTCCTATTCTATTTGTAAAGAAGAAAGATGGAAGTATGCGACTTTGTATTGATTATCGAGAGTTAAATCATGTCACCATCAAAAATAGGTACCCATTACCTCGCATTGATGACCTGTTTAACTAGTTGCAAGGCGCCAAATTCTTTTCAAGGATCGATCTTCGTTCTAGATATCATCAGTTGAACATTAAAACTGATGACATTCCAAAGACTGCTTTCAGAACTCGGTACGGGCATTACGAATTCCTAGTCATGTCTTTTGGATTGACTAATGCTCATGTTGCCTTTATGGATATGATGAACTGAGTATTCAAGGAATATTTGGATCACATTGTGGTCGTCTTTATTGATGGCATCCTCATATATTCCAAAAGCCGTGAAGATCATGAACAACACTTGAAGATGATACTCCAAATACTTCGTGAAAAAAAGCTATACGACAAGTTAAAGAAATGCGAGTTATGGCTTGAGGAAGTAGCATTCCTTGGGCACGTGATATCAAATCACGGAATATCTGTTGACCCGACAAAGATTGAAGCAATTTAAAGCTGGGAGCAACCTAAGTCAGTGACCGAAGTACGTAGCTTTCTGGGCTTAGCTGGTTATTATCGGAGATTCGTGGAAGGATTTTCTCTAATCTTTACTCCATTAACTCAGCTGCCTCGAAAAGATACAAAATTTAGTTGGAGCGAGGAATGTGAAGAGTTTTCAAGAACTCAAGAGAAGACTTATTTCAGCACCTGTTCTGACAATACCATCTGGTTCGAAGGGATTTGTCATATACAGTGATGCTTCAGGTAAAGGTTTAGGATGTGTTCTCATGCAACATGGAAAAGTCATAGCCTATGCCTCAAGACAACTCAAAGAATATGAGAGGAATTATCCTACTCATGATCTAAAGTTGGCAGCTATCGTTTTCGCACTTAAAATCTGGAGGCATTACCTGTATGGGGTGAAAGTGAAGATCTATATGGATCATAAAAGCCTCAAATATTTCTTCACCCAAAAGGAACTCAACATGCGATAACAATGTTGGCTCGAGCTGTTGATAGATTACGATCATACCATTCAATACCATCCTGGAAAAGCGAACGAAGTAGCAGACGCATTGAGTAGAAGATCATATGCGGGTACGAGTGCGATAGTGTCAATGTAAAGGCCCATTTTGTATGACTTACAAAGGATGGAGATAGAGTTAAAGACTCTAGGGACCCATATGATGATGGCAAATATAAGAGTAGAACCGACTTTAATCGATAAAGTTAAAACTGCTCAAGCTACAGACTTGGAGCTAATGTGTATGAGGAAGAAAGTACAAGAAGGTGCTATTCCGGAAGCAAAAATCGATGAAGAAGGAATACTTCAAGTCAACTCTAGACTTTGTGTTCCTAACGACCGTGATTTAAAATATAAGACCGTGATGGAGGCACATAACACACTGTTTGCAATCTATCCTGGGAGTACCAAAATGTATCGTGATCTTCGACATACATTTTGGTGGAGCAATATGAAGAGAGAGATATCGGAGTTTATCTCAAGGTGTTTAACTTGTCAACGTGTTAAGGTGGAGCATCAAGTGCCAAAAGGTTCATTGCAACCACTTGAAATTCTAGAATTAAAGTGGTAGCAGATTACCATGGTCTTCATTACTGTCTTCCCAAGGTTTCTCAAGGCATAGATGCGATTTAGGTCATTGTCGATAGATTGACCAAGTCTTCTCATTTCTTACCTATCTGAAAACTTATTCACTTGAAAGTCTTGCTCAGATATACATAAATGAGATTGTAAGATTGCATGGTATGCCAAAGATCCATAGTTTTCGATCGAGACCCAAGATTCACTTCATAATTTTGGGTTAGTTTGTAAAAAGCTATGGGAACGGATTTATGATTTAGTTCGGCATATCATCCTTAAACGAACGGGCAGTCGGAGAGGACTATTCAAACTCTTGAAGATCTATTAAGACTTTGTGTCCTTGACTTCAAAGGAAGTTGGGACAAGTTCTTGCCATTGGTGGAATTCTCCTACAACAATAGTTATCAAGTAAGTATTGGCATGGCTCCATTCGAGGCGTTGTATGGACGCAAGTATCGTTCTCCAGTATGTTGGGATGAGGTGGGTGAAGCAACGTTGTTGGGACCGGATTTGGTATGCATGACAACGAAAAAGATTCAAATGATCCAACAACGTATAAAAACCTCACAAGATCGACAAAAGAGTTATGTTGATCTTCATCGAAAGGACGTGGAATTCAATGTTGGAGATCATGTGTTGTTACGTGTTGCTCTACGGAAAGGAGTTTTAAGATTTGGAAAGAGAGAAAAGCTCAATCCTTGATTCATTGGGCCATTCAAAATCCTCGATCGAGTAGGAAATGTGGCCTATAGACTCGCCTTACCGCCAGGTATGTCTCGTGTTTATAACATTTTTCACATATCTATGTTACGTAAATATGTGAAAGACCCGAACCATATTATTGAATTAGAACCGGATGAGATAGCGAAAGATTTAATGTATGAAGAGGTACCTGTTAAAATCTTGGATAAGAAGGATCGTATTATACGCTCCAAGGTTATACCTCAAGTCAAAGTTTTGTGGAGAAATCACGATGTTGAGGAAATGACCTAGGAGTTAGAATCTGAAAGGAAGTCAAGGTATCCTCACATCTTCGACATACCAGGTATGTACCCTAATTTCGAGGATGAAATTTCATAAAAAAGGGAGGTTGTAAGTGTTAGGGTTTGTATTATTCATGTATGTGATCAAATTACATAAAAAGTGCTAAGCGCGTGTAAAATCGAGTTTAAAATTTACAAACCATATACCCGATCACCCTTTATGCACAATTATTAATTAAACGAAAAGATAAAGAATAAAATCATACCCTTGAAGATCGAGCTTCCTCAGGTACAAGTTCACCTCCAAATCCTTTCGCGTTCAATCTTGAATCCACCGGGTTTGGTTCCTTCCTTTGATCAACGTTAGCCACCCAAATGTTTGGCCTCTAGAGGTGATCCACCAAGGAAGAAGAAAATTCAAGAAGATGGGTATTTTGGCTCAAACCCTAGTTTTCTATCTCTATAGAAAAGGGTACTCTCCAACAAATTGGAATTATGTCGTTGTTGAATAAGTCAACAACCCCCTCCACCCATAATAAGACTCCTCTTATTAATAGATATGGGCAACCCACCTTAACAATTAAGAAATTGGGTTTTATTTAATTAATTAAATTCTTTTAATTAATTAAGCTCCCTAATCTTATTAGGGATAATTAATTAAACTCCTTTAACTAATTTTCCTTCCTAATCCAATTAGGAATAAATGAGAGTACTTGTATTAAATTAATTTCTAAACTCTTTTAGAAATTAAAATAATAATAATTGTAATAATATTAATAAGACTCCTCTTATTAATTTATATTTAATATTTCTAAAATATTAAATAATAAATATTAAGCTATTTAATTTATTCTATCTCCATAGATTAAATTAAATATACTTAACATATTATTACGATTATGCCATTAACTTCTTAAATAATTATTCTTCCTTTTATGGTGTGACCCTTTAGGTTCTCCATATTAAACCTATTGTGAATAAATCAATTAGAACAATTCTAATCTTATTTAAATAAATAAATTAAACAATTAATTTATTTAAATAAATAATATTTATTCTACAATAGGGATAAGCCTCCCTAGCGATCAACGACTTTCCAGATAATATAGATTTCAACATTAATCATAAAAGAACCTTTGAGTAAATAGTTACCGCATAATTCAATCCTTCCACCATACAATGTCCCAATTAAATATAAGACATGGAATTACTTTGTCAAGTCTTATTTTATTTAATTATATGTATTTCGATCCTTAAATGCACAACTCCAAATAATGCAAATTAGAAACTCGTTTCTAATTTCATTCTGCTTATAACCAAGGACTCTTTGGGTTGTCATTTATCGAATCACATAGGACATTTCTCTTCTTTTATTAGAAGTGGTAGATTCTTTATCGATCATACATTATCTCTATGTACAACTTATTATACCCAAGCATACCTTTGATATACCCTAAGGGTCTTAAGGAATAAGTCAAAGTATAACTCATCATACACAAGATACTATGATGATCTCAAGTCCAAGGATTACTTGTACTACTATCACTCACTACAGAAATTCCTATTGACAGTAAATAAAACTCCATTAGGTATTCCTTAGCGAGCCAATGTTCAAAGGTGAACTTATTCTCTAATAAGCACCTACATACTTGCTTTAGTGTCTCCACACAAATGATCATGAGATCAATCATCCTCATCCAATGAGCAAGCAACGTATGTACCAATCTATCCTGGATTCACTAATCCCCAATTTAGTAATCCAATAATTGGGAACTATTTTAGTTTTAAGCTTTCTAAGAATTTAGATCTCATTAGAATGATCATCATCATTATTCTAAAAGCATTGCTTAAAACTATGGGTTTATCACATATTATAAAAAGCGACATCATGTAGATAATTAAAAGCCTTTAATAAATTAATACTTTTATTAATAAATGAATAAGATTGTTACAAAGTATATGCTTTATCATCAAACATGATTGGCTTGTGTGCATACTACTTTCAATCTCCCACTTGCACTAAAAAGCCAATCGTCATGGTATCTTATACTCTTCTTCTCTAAGTGACGATTATCCTGCATTGTTGGATAAGCTTTAGTTAATGGATATGTAATGTTGTTCATGAGAGTCCACTATCTCTATAGTGATTTCCCATCTTTCAATGATTCTAATAATCAAATGAAAGTGCCACAACACATGTTTAGATCCAAGATGAGACTTGGGAACTATTCCTAGTTACAGAATGAACTTTTAATCCAAACAATCAACTTGCGACTTCATTTATAGCTATATACTTTGTCTTTATCACTAAACCAAAGAACTCTTTCTTTGTTTTGGAACCTTTCCAATTCAACGCACCAACTTGCTCAAGGTAACACTTTACCTTAAAGTGGATTTTCGGTCGTCTTGGTCTGTCTGAAAAACTTGAGTCTGTAAAGGCCCTCTAGTTTTAATTCGGACCCACCATGTATGCTCACATCCTTAGTGCCGGTTAAGAACTTTAAGATGTTTTTCACTGTCTTACAGTGATCTTCTCCAGAATATGACCGATCAACATCAGGTCTCGTATATTTTATTGCATACATGATTGTCACTCATGCGATCTCTCTTCTTTGGAGTCTATGAGGACTATTAAGAGAAATACACTCCATAGCTCATCGACATGAAACATCTCTTGGAGTTTGCCATGCTAAACGACTTTAGCATCAAATGAATATACGTTCCTTGGGTTAAGTCGAGCATCCTCTTAAATCTATCTATATAGATTTATATCCCCAATTAAGATACTCTTCCCAAATCATTCATGGAAGAATTGTTTAGACAACTTTATCTTTACTGATTGTAGCATTGGTATGTAATTCCTCATCCGTAGTATATCAACATATAATACTAGAAATTTCACGATGCTCCCACTGACCCTTTTGTACACACTAGAAGTCTTACCTCATCGAATGTAACTCTGGATCATCATCTTCTATGATGTGTACCTCATCATCATCATCCATGATGAATCCATACCTCCTAGGTATCTTCTTGACTATTCCGGACTTACGATTCGGTTGTGGTGGTATAATAGGTATCTCTGAGTTCCTCTTATTTGACTTATAGTGTTTTGTGGTTCTTGAACTCTTCAAGATCTATTATCCTCCCACTAGCCCCTTCAATAATAAACACATTTATCTTAGAAGGCAGCGTGTTTCGCAACAAACACCTTTTGCTAAGTAGGATTATAGAACATATACCCTAAACTTACTTTAGGATGTCCCACAAATCGACACTTGTCAAATCTTGTCCCAAGCTTATCCTTTGAAACCTTTTCACATAAGTTGGACAACCACTTATCTTAACATACTTAAGATTAGAATCCTCCATGTCCATAACTTTTATGGAGTCTTGAAATGGATTTTGAGGTTACCTTTTAAATAGATGTCACGACCATTTCTAGGACATTATCCGAGAAGGATACTGGAATGTCGGTAAAATCATTATGGACCGCACCATGTCCAACAAGGTATGATATTTCCTTTTAGATACATCAATCAATTATTGCGTATCAGGAGGCGTCCATTATGAGAAAACCATCCGAGATGATCTAGAAACTTATTGTACAAGTATTTATTCCTTGATCTAATCAAAGAATCTTAATACTTTGTCAATTTGTTTCACTTCTGAATTCTTTGAACCTTTCAAATAATTCACACTTGTATTTCAGCAAATACACACATTCAACTCTTTGAATGATCATCTCCTTTTTCTTATACTAGTTTGTTCAATTTGCAAAATATATTTTTCACGTAAGTCAAGTATACAAAATTTATTAAGTAATATTCCAGTTCTATACAAGACATTATTATTATAAATAGAACAACAATTGTTCTTAATTATAATACCAAAGATTTCATTGTCCAACAATAAAATGGAAATAATATTTTCGACGAGAACTGGAATACAATAACAACTTATTGACTTAATAGATTTTCCCGTGTAAGCGATGCTTAACTATAAGTTTCTATAGCTAATGCGTGAACCTTTGCTTCATTTTCCACACATAGGATTACTTATCTTTGTTTAACTTTCTACTTCTGCTTGGTCCCTTCATAAATCTATATTTATGATAACCAAAGTCGGTATCCAATACCCAAGTAGAACCTTGACTTAAAGAAAAATTTATTTCAATCATGAACAAAAACTGTATTATAACCGAAACTTCACTAAGCTTCTTTGGTTAGCCTCTGCAAGATGCTTCTCGCAGTTTCTTTCCAGTGTCCAGGCTTATTGCAGTGGAAGCAAACTCCTTTGCTATCCGTATCAGTTTTGTTCTTATTATCCTTTGTTTATGCCTTTCTATATACCTTCTTTGAATCGTTCTTCCTTTTTGAAGATCCTTTGGCCCCTACCAGTAAGACTCGGTCTTTCTTGGTTCGAAAGTGACTCTCAACATTTTTCAACATGATAAGCAAATCAGCGAGGCTGATATCTAGCTTGTTTATATGAAAAATTCACAACAATTGTGAAAGGAGTCCGGGAGTGAGTGCAAGATCAAATCTTGGCTCAACTCTCCATCCATGACAAAACCAGTTGTCCTAATTGATCAATCAAATTGATTATGTTAAGAACTTTTTCTGCATCTTATAGTGCCATTGGCCATTCTAGATCGGAAGAGCTCCTTAGATATCGATATCTATCGGTCCTACTTTCTTCACCATCAACTACTTAATGTGCGGGAATATAGTAGGAGCATCCATAGTTTCATCTTGTGGCAAGCTCGTTACTCATGGATGCGAGCATGATGCGTTGAGCCAATCAGTGCATCATCTTGCCACTTTCTAAAAGTAGCAATCTCTTCCTCGGAGGCATTGTCTGCAACCATTGCAGGGATAAGCGTATTAAGGACATAAGATAGCTTTTCAGCCATGAGAACTTTTCTCAATTTCCTTAACCAATCCGTTTAATTCGGTCTGATTAACTTAGCATTTAATATGCTTCGCAGTGATAGTAATTTTAGACATTGTAAAATTCTGTAAATGAATTTGTAATTAACAACATTTTAACATACATTCTATTATTAATTATCAAAATAAATTAGGTCTTGTTTTAAATTGGTATCTCCCACTATTTTCTTCAAACTATATTACCCTCACTTATATAGTTCGGCAAAATCTAATTAAAGATTTGCTAGTGAGAATAAGGATCCCATTTCAAATGTATATAGCCTTGTGGTGACACAACAAACTATATATAAATAAATAGGTAGACAACTTTTGTCAATTACATCAACTATGCAACTCCTTGTATTTTGCCTCTTAGATTATTTTGATCAAGTGGTGGCACATCCAGAATCAAAATTATCCAAGTTAAGTCCGACCTAGCACTCCATATATTCAAAAAGAAAAATATCATCCTTGTGGTGACACAACAAAATAATATTGTTCAATTTTCTTTATAAGCATCAAATGTGATAAATTAACATCTTAAATACTTAATACTTGCCTTGTGGTGACACAACAAACTCATATTAAATATTTAATACTCTATTAATTTTATCATGCTAGAAAGCTGACGTTCGATATTCCAAATATCTTTGAGCGCTTAGGACTTAATATAAAAATTTGAGGGATTTGTTATTAATAAGTCTCATCTTGTTTAGCGGCATTATGCACATATATATATAAAATACGCGTCGTATTAATGAACATCGCGAAGCATGTTTGCATAATATATAATATATATAGTATAAGCATGCACATATAAAATACTATATTCTACCCGAATTGATTATGGACTTTTATTCTAGTTTGGTTCACTAGAGCCACCAAGTGAACCAAAAGGTCAAACTCCTAGGGTGCAAGAAATAATATTTAAATATAACTATTACATTTAAACCCTGGCTCCATTACAAACGGGTCTTCAAGTGCTCCTTGCTCCTTGATCTCTAATTTTTCAAAATTAATTCTAACTATTCCTATTACAAAACTATTTAAAATAAATAGAAACCTTGATCGGCGATCGAGGGAAATACATAGGAGGAGATAGAATTTACATTCGTAAAAATTAGAGAAGGCGAATCTGCAGAACCCATTTAATAAAACCCATACATTCATGCATCCAACTAAAATAAAATCCAATCACATTGGTTGGTCATAGTCCATAATCAATCCCATTTATTATCATACACATCATCATATGCATCAATAAATAACATTCATCTTATGAATAATAAACATTTAATATATATATTGATATCATTTAATGGACAAATTTAGTTAGTATAAAATCTATTTTTGAATCAAAATAAACTCCTTTATTTTAATCCAAATTTAAATCAAAATAAAACTATTTTATTTTAATTTATCTAATTTTGAATAAAATAAACTATTTTATTTTAATCAAAAATTTTAATCAAAATAAACTCCTTTATTTTAATTAATTATGGAATCCAATTCCATATATATATAAAAAAAAATCTTTAATTAAAATAAACTCTTTTATTTTAATTAATTATGGAATCCAATTCCATGTAAAAAAAAATTATTAAAGGAAACACTGAGATTATCTTTCCTATTCACAAATAAACTCCTTTATTTTGAATAATATGAAATCTAATTTCATATCTAAATAAACTCCTTTATTTAAGGAAAGACTGATTCTTTTTCCTATTCACAAATAAACTCTTTTATTTTGAATAATATGAAATCTATTTCATATCTAAATAAACTCCTTTATTTAAGGAAACATAGAA
Source organism: Panax quinquefolius (assembly GCA_020205615.1). Lineage (NCBI taxonomy): Eukaryota > Viridiplantae > Streptophyta > Magnoliopsida > Apiales > Araliaceae > Panax > Panax quinquefolius. The sequence goes on along the minus strand of CM035167.1, from coordinate 43,562,325 downwards.
TCCAATTTCAACTCTAATTAGTTATCATGGAATCCAATTCCAACTCTAATTAGTTATCATGAAATTTAATTTTAAAATTAAAATAAACTCTTTTATTTTAATATTAAAATAAACCTTTTATTTTAAGATTAAAATAAACTTATTATTTTAATTATAAAATAATTAAGAATATTATATATATATATATATATATATATATTACGTAATATATATATATTATATTATATATATAATATTATACTTGTACGGAATCACGTGAACTTTTGATATAATCTCATGTAACTAAAAGTAAACCTGCTAATTGCCGGAAAAAAAAATTACAAGGGAATCATCTTGCTACTTTCCTTTTATTAGTCACGAATTCCTGGGCATTCCAAAAAAAATTCGCCTTTTTATTTTTATTTTTTTTTTATTAAACCGTGAATTCCTGCTGGCCATTTCCGTGTACTATTCCATGTTATCACTTTTCTTTTTCTTTACATGAAGCCAGCCGTGAACTTGGGCAAGGAAACTCACGCTGCCGGATTTTATTTATTTTTTTTTTTTTATTTTTTTTTTATTTAAATTTTATACAATAAAATTATGCCCAATTAAATTGTTCTAAACACATATCAATATACATATCAAATCTGAACAATTAATAATTCGCATAAAGGTTTGGCTCTGATGCCACTGTTAGGTTTGTAATATTCATGTGCGCAATCAAATTGCAAAATAATGCGGAAGCGTGTAAAAATCAGAGTTTAAAATTTACAAACCATATACCCGGATCACCCTTTATGCATAATTATTAATTAAACGAAAAGATAAAGAATAAAATCATACCCTTGAAGATCGAGCTTCCTCAGGTACAAGTTCACCTCCAAATCCTTTCGCGTTCAATCTTGAATCCACCGGGTTTGGTTCCTTCCTTTGATCAACGTTAGCCACCCAAATGTTTGGCCTCTAGAGGTGATCCACCAAGGAAGAAGAAAATTCAAGAAGATGGGTATTTTGGCTCAAACCCTAGTTTTCTATCTCTATAGAAAAGGGTACTCTCCAACAAATTGGAATTATGTCGTTGTTGAATAAGTCAACAACCCTCCACCCATAATAAGACTCCTCTTATTAATAGATATAAATGACCCACCTTAACAATTAAGGAATTGAGTTTTATTTAATTAATTAAATTCTTTTAATTAATTAAGCTCCCTAATCTTATTAGGGATAATTAATTAAACTCCTTTAACTAATTTTCCTTCCTAATCCAATTAGGAATAAATGAGAGTACTTGTATTAAATTAATTTCTAAACTCTTTTAGAAATTAAAATAATAATAATTGTAATAATATTAATAAGACTCCTCTTATTAATTTATATTTAATATTTCTAAAATATTAAATAATAAATATTAAGCTATTTAATTTATTCTATCTCCATAGATTAAATTAAATATACTTAACATATTATTACGATTATGCCATTAACTTCTTAAATAATTATTCTTCCTTTTATGGTGTGACCCTTTAGGTTCTCCATATTAAACCTAGTTGAATAAATCAATTAGAACGATTCTAATCTTATTTAAATAAATAAATTAAACAATTAATTTATTTAAATAAATAATATTTATTCTGCACGAAAAGCGATAGTGTCGATCTGAAAGCCCATTTTGTATGACTTACAAAGGATGGAGATAGAGTTAAAGACTCTAGGGACCCATATGATGATGGCAAATATAAGAGTAGAACCGACTTTAATCGATAAAGTTAAAACTGCTCAAGCTACAGACTTGGAGCTAATGTGTATGAGGAAGAAAGTACAAGAAGGTGCTATTCCGGAAGCAAAAATCGATGAAGAAGGAATACTTCGAGTCAACTCTAGACTTTGTGTTCCTAACGACCGTGATTTAAAATATAAGACCGTGATGGAGGCACATAACACACCGTTTGCAATCTATCCTGGGAGTACCAAAATGTATCGTGATCTTCGACATACATTTTGGTGGAGCAATATGAAGAGAGAGATATCGGAGTTTATCTCAAGGTGTTTAACTTGTCAACGTGTTAAGGTGGAGCATCAAGTGCCAAAAGGTCCATTGCAACCACTTGAAATTCTAGAATTAAAGTGGTAGCAGATTACCATGGTCTTCATTACTGTCTTCCCAAGGTTTCTCAAGGCATAGATGCGATTTAGGTCATTGTCGATAGATTGACCAAGTCTTCTCATTTCTTACCTATACGAGAAACTTATTCACTTGAAAGTCTTGCTCGTATATACATAAATGAGATTGTAAGATTGCATGGTATGCCAGTATCCATAGTTTTTGATCGAGACCCAAGATTCACTTCATAATTTTGGGTTAGTTTGTAAAAAGCTATGGGAACGGATTTATGATTTAGTTCGGCATATCATCCTTAAACGAACGGGCAGTCGGAGAGGACTATTCAAACTCTTGAAGATCTATTAAGACTTTGTGTCCTTGACTTCAAAGGAAGTTGGGACAAGTTCTTGCCATTGGTGGAATTCTCCTACAACAATAGTTATCAAGTAAGTATTGGCATGGCTCCATTCGAGGCGTTGTATGGACGCAAGTATCGTTCTCCAGTATGTTGGGATGAGGTGGGTGAAGCAACGTTGTTGGGACCGGATTTGGTATGCATGACAACGAAAAAGATTCAAATGATCCAACAACGTATAAAAACCTCACAAGATCGACAAAAGAGTTATGTTGATCTTCATCGAAAGGACGTGGAATTCAATGTTGGAGATCATGTGTTGTTACGTGTTGCTCTACGGAAAGGAGTTTTAAGATTTGGAAAGAGAGAAAAGCTCAATCCTCGATTCATTGGGCCATTCAAAATCCTCGATCGAGTAGGAAATGTGGCCTATAGACTCGCCTTACCACCAGGTATGTCTCGTGTTTATAACATTTTTCACATATCTATGTTACGTAAATATGTGAAAGACCCGAACCATATTATTGAATTAGAACCGGATGAGATAGCGAAAGATTTAATGTATGAAGAGGTACCTGTTAAAATCTTGGATAAGAAGGATCGTATTATACGCTCCAAGGTTATACCTCAAGTCAAAGTTTTGTGGAGAAATCACGATGTTGAGGAAATGACCTAGGAGTTAGAATCTGAAAGGAAGTCAAGGTATCCTCACATCTTCGACATACCAGGTATGTACCCTAATTTCGAGGATGAAATTTCATAAAAAGGGAGGTTGTAAGTGTTAGGGTTTGTATTATTCATGTGCGCAATCAAATTGCATAAAAAGTGCGGAAGCGTGTAAAATCAGAGTTTAAAAATTTACAAACCATATGCCCGGATCACCCTTTATGCACAATTATTAATTAAACGAAAAGATAAAGAATAAAATCATACCCTTGAAGATCGAGCTTCCTCAGGTACAAGTTCACCTCCAAATCCTTTCGCGTTCAATCTTGAATCCACCGGGTTTGGTTCCTTCCTTTGATCAACGTTAGCCACCCAAATGTTTGGCCTCTAGAGGTGATCCACCAAGGAAGAAGAAAATTCAAGAAGATGGGTATTTTGGCTCAAACCCTAGTTTTCTATCTCTATATAGAAAAGGGTACTCTCCAACAAATTGAATTATGTCGTTGTTGAATAAGTCAACAACCCCTCCACCCATAATAAGACTCTCTTATTAATAGATATGGGCAACCCACCTTAACAATTAAGGAATTGGGTTTTATTTAATTAATTAAATTCTTTTAATTAATTAAGCCCCCTAATCTTATTAGGGATAATTAATTAAACTCCTTTAACTAATTTTCCTTCCTAATCCAATTAGGAATAAATGAGAGTACTTGTATTAAATTAATTTCTAAACTCTTTTAGAAATTAAAATAATAATAATTGTAATAATATTAATAAGACTCCTCTTATTAATTTATATTTAATATTTCTAAAATATTAAATAATAAATATTAAGCTATTTAATTTATTCTATCTCCATAGATTAAATTAAATATACTTAACATATTATTACGATTATGCCATTAACTTCTTAAATAATTATTCTTCCTTTTATGGTGTGACCCTTTAGGTTCTCCATATTAAACCTATTGTGAATAAATCAATTAGAACAATTCTAATCTTATTTAAATAAATAAATTAAACAATTAATTTATTTAAATAAATAATATTTATTCTACAATAGGGATAAGCCTCCCTAGCGATCAACGACTTTCCGGATAATATAGATTTCAACATTAGTCATAAAAGAACCTTTGAGTAAATAGTTACTGCGTACAATTCAATCCTTCCACCATACAATGTCCCAATTAAATATAAGACATGGAATTCTTTGTCAAGTCTTATTTTATTTAATTATATGTATTTCGATCCTTAAATGCACAACTCTAAATAATGCAAATTAGAAACTCCTTTCTAATTTCATTCGCCTTAACCAAGGACTACTTTGGTTGTCATTTATCGAATCACATAGGACATTTCTCTTCTTTTATTAGAAGTGGTAGATTCTTTATCGATCATACATTATCTCCATGTACAACTTATTATACCCAAGCATACCCTTTGATATACCCTAAGGGTCTTAAGGAATAAGTCAAAGTATAACTCATCATACACAAGATACTATGATGATCTCAAGTCCAAGGATTACTTGTACTACTATCACTACAGAATTCCTATTGACAGCAAATAAAACTCCATTAGGTATTCCTTAGCGAGCCACGTTCAAAGGAACTTATTCTCTAATAAGCACCTACATACTTGCTTTAGTGTCTCCACACAAATGATCGTGAGATCAATCATCCTCATCCAATGAACAAGGAACGTATGTACCAATCTATCCGGATTCACTAATCCCCAATTTAGTAATCCAATGATTGGGAACTATTTTAGTTTTAAGCTTTCTAAGAATTTAGATCTCATTAGAATGATCATCATCATTATTCTAAAAGCATTGCTTAAAACTATGGGTTTATCACATATTATAAAACAGCATCATGTAGATAATTAAAAGCCTTTAATAAATTAATACTTTTTATTAATAAATGAATAAGATTGTTACAAAGTATATGCTTTATCATCAAACATGATTGGCTTGTGTGCATACTACTTTCAACTTCATGGCAGTTGACCGTATTTACAGCTTTATTTATATTCTATCCCGCCTGGAGTTTCCTCCGTGGCGGTTGACCGTATTTACAGCTTTATTTACATTCCGTCCCGCCTGGAGTTTCCTCCGTGGTGGTTGATAGCTTTTAACAGCTTTATTTACATTTTTGATCCCCCGTGGAGGTGCTTCGTGGTTGGTGATCTTGTCTGTATATATATATTTACCGCTTTTATATATATATATATATATATATACCTGCTATCGCTTTCATACAAATTGCGTGATTCGTGAGCCTAGGAATCATGTGATCACAGATTCATCCCATTGGATCTAGATTCGGTTCCCGTGATGGACATTTTTCAGCTGTAAGCAGCTTGTAAATTATTTGGCGATGTTGGAATTTTCTTAGATGGTTTCCATACCCACGAGGAAGTCGGCATTATTTTTTTATATTATTTTCATACGGATGCCTCGCATCCGTCAAATAAAATCAATTTAGCCGCTCACTTAATAAAAATGGGAGTGTAAAAGGTCTCAATTCCTATTGAGCATCAGGGTTTAAAATACCTCTTTTATAAAACATCACTGCCATATCTTGTTAAAAATTGAATTTTTACATAAATTCAAACCCTGTGTATATAGGTTCGAACGAGGCCTCGCATAACTTCCATATAACAAAGACATCACCCACACACACACACACACTCAGATAATAGTTTCTTGAGAAGAGGCGGTCACCGTGGTAACACGGATGTCGGGGGGTGCCTAACACCTTCCCCCCGCATAATCAAGTCCCCGGACCCTAAACGAATCTCGGTGAACCCGTATATCAGTGTCCTATCACTGGATCAATGTGCAAATGTTTTCTCGGTTGTGTTGGTACAACCATTTAAAAAAACCAATTGGCGACTCTTAACAGTCCATCGTCGACATTATACATGTTGAACCTTTTTCACTTATTTTTTCAAACAAATCTCGCCTAAAATGAGAACACCAAAGAACAAGTAACGGAAAGGGACACCCAAAAATCCCGACGTTGACATTCTGCTACTTCACTATTCCAGTATCCAGTCTTCTTCTAAGGTAAGGGATATTATTTTTATTCAGTATTCATAAGGAATAATATTTTCTTTCATACTCTGTAGTATGTGAGTAATATTATTTTATCTTGTATTCCTGATTATACCCTCATTTTGTTAAAGTATTGCTTCTATATTCCGTGAAATTAGTAGAATATCCTTGAAATTTACACTTCATCTAGTATCATTTCACAATTATATTTTCTGCACATTCTTGTTAAGTTTTAAGATTTTCATGTCGGAGTACTGTCCATGTGTACTATTCATTTTTATGGTACTATTCACAAAGTACTATCCACAGGGGTACTATTCACAAAGTACTATTCATGGGTACTATTCATAAAGTACAGTTCACGGGGTACTATTCCCGAAGTACTATTCACTCGGGTACTATTCACCTGGAGTACTATTCATGACAAAAATTGATTTCTTTTCGGTTTAAATTATTTTTGATACAATATTATTCTTGAATTTTACTCCACAAAGAAGTATCATGTTTACAATTTGGACATTATTGAATTCTGGATAAATTAAATTACAAATCTTTAAAATTTATCATTTACTTTCATTTAATTGAATTTTTATATCATTGTCATCATCCTCATGCTTATATTGTGATAAAAGTCATCTTTGGTCGTAGTGCATAGATGGACTGTTGATTAGTATGATTATGACCGGGAATCATTCGGTATAATCATGACCCGTAATGTTACAAATGATGTGGTAAAAGTCTTTATTGGACCATAGTGCATTGATGGACAGTTGCTGGTATGATCATGACCATTGGTGATTACACGAATATCCTTGGCCTGTAGTGCATGGATCATTCGTGGACGTGTTACTAATGAATATCCTTGGCCTATAGTGTAGGGATGATTCGATGATGTGGTTTATTTATTAAGCTGAGTCTAAGCGATAAAATTGATAATAAATTTTTTAAATCATAGAAGATAGTAGATATCATGATCTATTTGACTCTTATAATGGATTGCTTGTTCCGCTGCAATTAAACTTGTTGTTTATTAGTTTAACATTGTAGAAGGCTAACGATAATTTATTATGCATTATCTAAGTCATAATATTTCTTACTAGGATAGTTGAGCTCACCCTTTTGCTTTCATTGTTCTCTTCAGGAAATAACAACGTAGTCGGGACAAGTCGGGGAACGGAGTGATGGTCCGAGATGGTGGCTATAGTATTCATCACTATTTTATAAAATAGTGTGATAATAATTGTAATGATGACTCCTTTTTTGAGTTTGAATATTGTCTTTTAGAAAATATTCGTGTAAAATCTCTCAGCTACGTTTTGTTGTATTGTATAAAAGAAGTTTGTATTTGATTTCTGTACCATGTATTTGGCGACTCAAGATGGGTGATGTATACCTATTTTTGGGGCGTCACAGTAGCAGTCATCAAAGCGGTGACAACAAACGTGGAGGGAATCAACATGCCAAAAATGGTAATCACTTCGGTGGTAATCATGGCCAAGACAATAGAAGTGGAAATTTTAAGAAGAGGAGAATCAATAATGATGAAAAGACGTCAACACCAGCACCCGTTGTTAAAGAAGGAGAACGATCACCAATCGTATACTACAAATGCGAAGGGGATGGACACATTAGTCCAAACTGTACGCATCAATCCAAAGCGTGTTATAATTGTGGAATAGAAGGTCACCTAGCCCGATTTTGTTGTGCAGTGAAGTCAAGTCCAATTGGGATGGAGGCACCCAAGGCCGTCCCAGAGAAGTCAAAGCCGGTAGTTCAAGGGAGAGCGTTTGTCGTGACCTCCGAAAAAGCGAAGAACCCGAACGAAGTCATCACGGGTAAGTTAATCATAAACTCTAGTGAAATCTATACCTTATTTGATACCGGTTCTACCCATTCTTTTATTTCTCCTACTTGCGCTCAACGTTTAAATTTAACTCCAGAAAAATTAGACTTTGACTTATCTGTTGAAACTTCGTTGGGAGAAACCTTCATTACATCCACTATTTATAAGTCTTGTTTGATTCATATCAGCAACCGCACGTTACCTGTCGATCTTATCTCTTTGAAAATACTTGAATTCGATGTGATTCTAGGGATTGATTGGTTAACTACTCATCATGCTAAAATTGATTATTTTCATAAGGTTGTTAGCTTTCATATTCCTAACCAACCTATTATGCGAATTCAAGCAACCAAACCACTAAAGTCAATCACTGTCATATCAAGCCATAAAGATATTCGTTTATTAAAAAATGGATGTCAAGCTTTCTTAGCCCATGTCACAGATTTAAACAAAAATACGTCAGTTTTGAATTATATTTCTATTGTTAATAAATTTCCTGATGTATTACCTGAAGAACTTCATGGCCTACCCCCAGAGCGTGAAATTGAATTTGTATTGACCTTGAACCTGGTACAAAACCCATTTCCAAAGCCCCAAATCGAATGGCTCCTATTGAACTTCAGGAATTAAAAACCCAACTACAGAAATTGTTAGACATCAGTTTCATTTGTCCCAGTACGTCACCTTGGGATGCTCCTGTTTTATTTGTGAAGAAGAAAGATGGGAGTATGCGACTTTGTATTGATTATCAGAAGTTGAACCATGTCACCGTCAAAAATAGGTACCCGTTGCCTCGAATTGATGACCAGCTGCATGGCACCAAATTCTTTCAAAGATCAATCTTCATTCTAGATATCATCAATTAAAGATTAAAACTGATGACATTCCAAAGACTATTTTCAGAACTCGGTACGGGCATTATGAATTCCTAGTCATATCTTTTGGATTGACTAATGCTCATGTTGCCTTCATGGATATGATGAACAGAGTATTTAAGGACTATTTGGATCATTTTGTGGTTGTCTTTATTGATGACATCCTCATATACTCCAAAAGTCGTGAAGATCATGAGCAACACTTGAGGCTGATACTCCAAAAGCTTCGTGAAAACAAGTTATATGCCAAGTTGAAGAAATGTGAGTTGTGGCTTGAGGAAGTAGCATTCCTTGGGCACGTGATATCAAATCACGGAATATCTGTTGACCCGACAAAGATTGAAGCAATTTAAAGCTGGGAGCAACCTAAGTCAGTGACCGAAGTACGTTGTTTTCTTGGCTTAGCTGGTTATTATCGGAGATTTGTAAAAGGGTTTTCTCGAATCGCTACTCCATTAACTCAGCTGAATCGAAAAGATACAAAATTTGGTTGTAGCGAGGAATGTGATAAGAGTTTTTAAGAACTCAAGAGGAGACTTATTTCATCATATGTTCTGACAATACCATCTGGTTTAGAGGGATTTGTCATATACAGCGATGCTTCCGGCAAAGGTTTAGGATGTGTTCTCATGTAACATGGGAAAGTCATAGCCTATGCCTTACGATAACTCAAAGAATATGAGAGGAATTATCCTACTCATGATCTAGAGTTGGCAGTTGTCGTTTTTGTACTAAAAATCTAGAGGCATTACATGTATAGGGAGAAAGTGGAGATCTATACGGATCATAAAAGCCTCAAATATTTCTTCACCAAAAAAGAACTTAACATGCGACTACGACGTTGGCTCGAGCTGTTGAAAGATTACGATCATACCATTCAATATCATCTTGGAAAAGTGAACGTAGTAGCTGACGCATTGAGTAGAAGATCATATGCGGGTACAAGTGCGATATTGTCAACGTAAAGGCCCATTTTGTATGAATTATAAAGGATGGAGATAGAGTTAAAGACTCCAAGGACCCACGTGATGATGGCAAATATACGATTAGAACCGACTTTAATCGATAAAGTTAAAGCCGCTCAAGCTACAGACTCAGAGCTGATGAATGTGAAGAAGAATGTGCAAGAAGGCGTTATTCTAGAAGTAAGAATCAATGAAGAGAGGAAATCTCAACCTTCGATTTTATTGGTCTATTTAAAATCCTCGATCGAGTAGGAACTATGGCCTATAGACTCGCTTTACCGCCAAGTATGTCGCATGTTCATAACGTTTTTCACGTATCAATGTTATGTAAATATGTGGACGACCCGAACCACATTATTAAATCAGAACTAGACGAGATAGCAGAAGATTTAATGTATGAGGAGATACTTGTTAAAATATTGGATAAGAAGGAATATATTCTATGCTCAAAGGTTATACCTCAAGAGTTAGAATCGAAACAAGGTATCCTCACCTCTTCGGTATACCAGGTGTGTATCCTAATTTCGAGGACAAAATTTCATAAGAAGGGGAGGCTGTAAGACCCCAACTTTTATGAATAAAGATTAATTTTCTCGAAATATATTTTTGAATAATATGGTGTGGATTTGATATAATGTTATAGCTGTGGGTAATATTTACAAATTTTACAAAGTAAGCAAGTTGTTATAAAATATTTGAATGGTCGGGGAATATCTTTTTATAAAATAACGGCGAAAGTTTTACCGTTAAACTGTTGAAATACCCGGTGGTAAAAGTACAGTAATACGTGTCGTTGTATAATAGCACACGGTATTGTACAGTATCTTTGATTATTGATGCTTATGTGAGAAGTCACTCAGTTTTATTCAATTATTGTCACAGTAATTGCTGCATAGTATCTCTCATATTATTGATTCAATTATTGTCATAGTATCATCTGCATAATATTTTATATTATTAAACCAATAATTGAGACGACAAAGTTATTCATGTTATTATTTGCATTATTGACGATGTTTAGAAAGTTCTATCGAGGAAAGGGGTTTGGTCACCTAATTGCGCGCCAATAGGGAGAAATCCTTATCGGAAAGCCCCCTCTTTCCTTGGAATGATCTGGTTATTAAATATTGTGAGTTATAATATTAATGATGAATAAGTTCGTGTTGATTAAAGATGAAATTGATATTTTCATTGTGTTGGGATTATTAGTGTTAGTAGAAATCGACATTTATTTCGATAATATTTGATTTCTGGAGGTTATATTGACCAATCGGGTATTTAATCGGATAAATGAGCAATTAATTGCTATTAGTTCACATGCATATAACTATTTGTTCACATGAATGGAACTATTGATTCACATGCATGTACTATTGATTCACATGCATTACTATTAGGAGAGGTGGTGCAAGATTGATAATACTTGCAGGACTAAATTAAAAATAGAGAAAAAGATGAAGGTACTATACTGTAATAATTCGAGCCCCAAAATGTGCAATTATCGAAACTATGTTTTCCTATAAATAGAAGCTCATTTCTTCTTTCATTCTCACCAATTCACTAAGACTCACAAGAGCAATTATAGAGAGAGAAGCTATAGAGAGAAAGAAGAAGAGTATTCTGCTACTTCACTATTCCAGTATCCAACCTTCTACTAAGGTAAGGGATATTATTTATTTCTTATTCGTAAGAGATATTATTTTTTTCAATATTCATAAGGAATAATATTTTCTTCCATACTCTGTAGTATGTGAGTAATATTATTTCGTCTCGTATTCCTGATTATACCCTTATTTTGTTAAAGTATTGCTTCTATACTCCGTGAAATTAGTAGAATGTCTTTGAAATTTGCGCTTCATCTAGTATCGTTTCACAAGGATATTTTCTGCACATTCTTGTTAAATTTTAAGCTTTTCATGTCAGAGTACTGTCCATGAGTACTATTCATTTATACGGTACTATCCACAAAGTACTATTCATGGGGTACTATTTATAGGTACTATTCATGAAGTACTATTCACAAAGTACTATTCCTGGGTACTATTCACAAAGTACTATTCACAAAGTACTATTCACGGTGTACTATTCCTAAAGTACTATTCACTGGGTACTATTCACTCGGAGTACTATTCATGATAAAAATTAATTTCTTTTCGATCCAAATCATTTTTGATACAATATTATTCTTGTATTTTACTCCACAAAGCAGTATCATGTTGACAATTTTCTACGCACATCTCTTGGACCAAAATTCTACCACCACCAGTGGGGCCCACCAAAATTCAGATTTTCCACACCAATCAAAAGCTTGGCCCACCCATGTTTTTAATAAAAAAAATGTTTATTTCTGAAAGTTCAATATTTCATAATAAATAGCTCATTTATCAGAAAAAATTCAAATCTCATGTCTATTCCATAGGAAATTTTATTCTCTACAACTTTGTAAAAGAAAGTTTTTCCAAATTCCAATCAAAAAATGTCCGAAATCCACATACGGATGACTTTTAACACCTCTATTCCGATAAAATACTGATAAAACTCCTCAACATTAATTCCTTCATTTATATCCACATAAAAATAAATATTTCCTTATCATATAAATTAATAATTAATTATTCAAAAATAATATTATAAAATCACAATTATGACAACCAGATCGTTCCCAGAAAAAAGGGGCTTTCCGATAAGGATTTCTCCTTACTGGCGCGCAATTAGGTGACCAAACCCCTTTCCTAGACAGAACTTCCTTAGACATTATCAATAATGTTATCTAATAATATTATTCAAATAATATGAATTATTGATCTGATAATGGAAAATATTGTGCAGTGACAATTATTGAAATAACAAAAATATAAAATATCAACGTAGCAATTATTGAATCAATAAAATAAAATATTGAACAGTAATTACTGTAACAATTATTGAGTAGTGTCTTCCTACGTAAGAATCAATAATTCAAAAATATTGTGCAATATCGTGTATTCTTTATGCAACCACGCGTATTCATCGTATTTTAACAATCGGGTATTCCAACGATTATAATTTGCACTTACTACTAATCATTATTTATAAAAACTCATACTTGTCATTTTCTTCATCCGACAGTTATTCTATTATGGGGCCCACAAATAGCTGCGTCGTCGTACGAATATTCCCCAACAACAAGAATATTCCACGACCAAACGAATATTCCCCGACAACAATGAATATTTAATAACCACTTACTTATTTTGCAAAATTTGCACATTTCATCCATAACTTTAAACTTTTATCAATTTAACTATTTACTAAATAGAAAAATTGAATACTTTTATTTCATAAAATTCGGGGTCTTACAGTTGAAGGCTAACGATAATTTATTCTGCATTATCTTAGTCATAATATTTCTTATTGGGCTAGTTGAGCTCACCCTTTTACTTTTATTGTTCTCTTCAGGAAATGAGAACGTAGCCGGGACTAGTCGGGGAATAGAGTAACGGTCCGAGATGGTTGTTTTAGTAGTCCTCACTATTTAGTGTGATAATAAATGTAATGAGGATTAAATTTGAGTTTGGATATTGTCTATGAGACAATATTCGTATAAAAACTCAGCTATGTTTTGTCATATTTTACACGACAGTTGTATTAATTAAGTTTGTATTTGAATTTTGTACCATGTATTTGGCGACTCAGAATGGGTGATGTATACATATTTTGGGGGCGTCACAAGGATGGATATAGGAGAGCCAACTACAATCAATTGTTCTCCTATTTACCAATGATGCCCTATCACAGAGCCCAAATTCTCAACTCTTGGGATCACATGTTCTAGACTTTCAAAGTTTATCCAACAATCTCAGTGCTTGTTCATGGATTCCCAGGCAACCTCACGTTTGCCCATAAGCTAATCACTAACCATCCTTCTTCAGAAACTGGGCATGATGTATAGGGGTGGGCAATCATTAAAACTTATCTACTTTGATGCAAAATTACTCAAATTTTGATGCGATACCAATCTGGGTTGAATGGGTATCTTGAACCCAGATCTGTAGATTTTGAGTACCGATTTTTACCAAAAATTAATATAATTATTATTTTTATTTTTATTTTATTATTTTTATTATTATTTTATTATTATTATTATTAATATTATTATTTTTTATTTTTTATTATAATTAATATTTATTATTATTATTATTAATAAATTATTAATAATAAAAAAAGAAAACCTAATATATATTAATCCAGATTAGGTTTATCTTACCGAACCATAAAAATCCTTGATCAAACCGATATCGAAAAATCCAGATATACATTTTATTTATCTTAACCGATTTATATTTATACTCAACCCAAAGTAGGTTTGGACCGGTCTAATTCATCAAAAAACTGAAAAATCGGTTTATTTGCCCACCCCTAATGAGGTACAATCAATTCCCATCTCTTTTAGGGTTAATCACTGTCCTCCATCTACCTTCAACCAATTCTATGAATTGCCAAGATGGTTGGAAGTGATACTTCATCCACTAAATCAATTTCCAGCTACAGAATCCCAACATTCTGTAACTGATAAACTAAATATGTCTAATTTTATATTAATCCAATCTCCTACCATCTCTCACTCTACGAATATTGATCCTACTCCAATCGTAGAGTCATCCACTCAGCGAGCACCACCATCACCTCCTCCTGAAACTCAACCTCACACACATGTTCCTCCTTCAGATATTCCTTCCTCATCAACCAATAATTATTTTGATCTTGATCTTGTTCTCTATAATCTACAAAATGAAAATACGAGAGCCTCTCCTCCAAATACTCAGCAACTCCTTGAGCTTCTCCCAGATCTTCCTACCAAAACGGAGCTGTCTAATGCAACCCAGAAGATGACCAAGGATATTCAAGAAGATCTTGAAATTCACTCTGAGCTTGTTCATATGAGGCTGACTCATTTGATCGATGCTGCCAACACCCTCCCCAGCAATCTGAGTATTGAGCTTAAAACTAAGCTTCGGGATATCATCAAGGAAATGATCCAAAGTATCAATGAAAAGGGATCAAATTCACTTTCAGTTGCCAGCAACATGACCTGAGCGTTTCTCCTTCTGCAGAAGACTCAGGAATCTCAAAATAAACTTATGATGGAAAGTATCTCAAGTCTACGAACCTCAATGCAAGAATTCCAAGCATTTTCCATGGGTCAAATGCAACAAACAAAAA
Source organism: Panax quinquefolius (assembly GCA_020205615.1). Lineage (NCBI taxonomy): Eukaryota > Viridiplantae > Streptophyta > Magnoliopsida > Apiales > Araliaceae > Panax > Panax quinquefolius. The sequence continues at coordinate 43,547,275 of CM035167.1, read as the reverse complement.
CTATCTTAGTCATTCTACAAAAGAACAACTCTCGAACTGATTCTCCGGTCCAAGAAAACCGTGAAGACATTACTCAATCCAGGAATCAGCTTCACGAGCTCGTCCAAGGCATGAATCGACTATCTGAAGACATTCAAACCCTTGATGCTGACATAAAGGGGGAGAATAAAAGGGAATGAGAGAAATAAAAAGGCAAAGGCAGAGGGAAATTCATTGGTCAATCTTCAAGAAGCCCTCCCTCAAGACAGCCTTGTCATCAGACTCCACGACCTGAACAGCAGTAAATTATCATGGCGCAACTGATATGTAGTCAAGGGCCATCTCCAAGCTCACAAGGGGTAACCATTACTGACCTACATATGCCAATTGAAGACCATATCTTTATGAATAGACATGATCATGGAAAAAGGCTGAGTCAAAGCGAGCTGGAAGATATTGCATGGAGAGACGAAGCCATCAGGAGAAGGAGAGATGCAGAGCATGCTAATCCTCCAAGGAGTAAAAGGCAAAAGAAATAGGGATAAGTTGGAACTCATTTCTTATTGATGTAACTAAGCTTTATTATAATATAAGTCTTTAAAAACATCAATAAATTCATGTTTATTCTTTAGAGATTTCAGATGCTCACTGAAACACTAAGTCATATTTACTTTCTAGCAACTGCATCTAGAAATTGATGATCATGATACAAATCTCCTTGGTTATGTCAACATCAAATAGGGAGAGATTGTTGGGAAATTGCAAATTTAAATTTGATGTTGAAAGTAAATATTCATGCTTATATATAAAGTCCTTCTAGTAATACATGTACAAGGACTTAGTGGTAGATCAAACTTGTTAGGTTGATCTGAGCTTTAATGTTTATCATTCTGAAAATGAATGAATAGAAGGAAAGATCAAAGCTGTTAGGTTGATCTATGTCTTGAGATGTAATAGATAGGCTTCAACATAATCGTAGTCTGTTGAGCCAGTCAAGTGATTGTAGAAGCCAAGGCAGAATCGTAGAGCATTGAGAAATTGTAGTCTTTCTACTTTGGAGGGCCTCTCGCAGAATCGTAAAGTGGTCCAAACGCATGCCGAGCCAACTCAAGAATAGTGGTGTGCTCTCGCAAGCGTAGAGTCTGCAAATCAAGCAAGCAAAGATAGTAGTCTACCAGTATTTAAGAGAAATCGTAGTGTTCTCATCTTCTAGTACCGGATCAAGCACTAATGTTGCAAGACACCACTATCATGATCGTAGTGTATCATCTGTCTACAAAACAAGCATCGAGCCTTGTCCATTTATTTAAGAATAAATTTCAACAAATATAGAATGGATTATAGACGTTGAGACTATCGGGAATCCCAATGACACAACACTCATCCTTAGTATATAACAAAGAGACACATTGAAGAAGCTAAGGAAAGTACTACATGACAGCCAAAAACACACTTTCAGGTGTTAGGTGAGATAGTAGTCTGTTGTGTCAGTGGGCCAGACGGCTAATCAGAATATTTGCAGAAAGTCACCATCAGTGCTCAGAAATGTCATATACAACTAATGCTTCAACAGTTGCCTTCAAACGGATACATTTCAAAGGCACCTTATATACAAATCAGATGCAGAAATAAGAGATAAGTAAGCATACAACAAGAAGATGAAGAACACACAACGCTCAACTCTATGATCTGAAAAGAAAGCTTGTTCAGTTACTCAGTTCTTTTGAACACAAGCTTAACGACAACTGAGTAGCACCATTCAAGAACTCAACTATCATTAAATCAAATAAGAAGTGCCAAGTCTGTTGGAATTAAAGAGTTCTAAGTGAACTAATAAGTTCCAAGTCTGCTGGATTTGAAGAGTTCTAAGTGAACTAAGAAGTTCCAAGATTGCTGGTCATGAAGGAATCCAAGTGATTCGAAGAGTGTAAAAACATCTTTAGTGGATTTCTTACTCAAGGAGTAGAAGAGTGAACTAGGAGATTTGAATGCTCTAAGCCACTTAAATTCTCTGTGTCTTTTATATTCTTGCTTTACCTGATATACTTGATATAACTACATGTTAACTATTAACTCTGTTTATCTTAAAGGGGAACAAACAAATCATATATTTCGCTGAAATTGATTAACAATATCTGACAAAGATTTTTTTAAATATATATTCAACCCCCCTTCTAGATAACTATTGTGCCTCTGGGAACTAACACTGTGGAATCACGTGTATTACTGTATTTATATCACCGGTATTTCAACAGTTTAACGATAAAAGCTTTGCTGTTATTTTTTATAAAAAGATTATTTCTGTCGTTTTCTATATCCGACAGTTATTCCGTTATGTGGTCCACTAATGATTGCGTCGTCGTACGAATATTCCCCAACAAAAAGAATATTCTCCTACCAAACGAATATTTTATGACAACTTGCTTACTTTACAAAATTTGCACAAATCACTCATAACTATATCATTATATCAAATCAATACCTTACTAATTCTATTAAAAGTCGGGATCAACACCAAAACATATTTACCTCATATTACATATAAACTGTAAGACCCCAATTTTAATGAATAAAGATTAATTTTTCTCGAAATATATTTTTGAATATTATGGTGTGAATTTGATATAATGTTATAGTTGTGGGTATTATTTACAAATTTTTGCAAAGTAAAGCAAGTGGTTATATAATATTTGATTGGTGAGGAATATTCGATTTAACAGGAATATTCATACGACGACGACACAATCATCGGTGGACCACATGAATGGAAGTATTATCGTAGTTAAAAGCGACATATAATTATCTTTTATAAAATAACAAATAAAGTTTTACTGGTTAAACCGTTGAACTACCCGATAGTAAAAGTACGAAGAATATGTGATGGTTAAGAAGTACACCGACATTGATTATTGATGCTTACGTGAGAAGTCACTCGGTTATACTCAATTATTGCTACGATAATTCTTGCATCATATCTCTCATATTATTGATTCAATTATTATCACAAAGATCATCATGCATAATATTTTTATATTATTAAATTAATAATTGAGATGACAAAGTTATTCATATTATTATTTGCAATATTGACATATGTCTGAAGTTACATCGATGAGAGGTTTGGTCACTTAATTGCGCCAGCCAATAAGGAGAAAATCCTTATCGAAAAGCCCCTCTTTCCGGGAGCGATCCGTTTGTTAAATATTGTGAGTTATAATATTAATGATGAATAAGTTCGTGTTAATTAAAGATGAAATTGATAGTTCCATTGTGTGGGAATTATTAGTGTTAGTGGAAATCGACATTTATTTCGATAATAATTAATGTTTGGAGGTTATATTGACCAATCGGGTAATTCACCGGATAAATGAGCAATTAATTGCTATTAATTCACATGTTTATAACTATGTGTTCACATGTGTGTACTATTGATTCACATGATTTACTATTAGGAGAGTTGGTGCAAGATTGATAATACTTGCATGACTAAATTAAAAATGGAGGTATAGATGAAAATATTATACGGTAATTAGTTTTTTCACATGATTATACTATTTAGTCACGTGAATGAACTATTAATTCACATTATTTACTATTAGGGGAGGTGGTGCAAGTTTGATAATACTTGCAGGACTAAATTAAAATGAAAAAAAAGAGAAGGTATTATCTTTGTAATATTTCGAGCCCCAAAGCGTGCGATTATCGAAACTATATTTTTCTATAAATAGAAGCTCATTCTTCTTTCATTCTCACCAATTCACTAAGTTTCACAAGAGCAATTATTATAGAGAGAAATTATAGAGAGAAAGAAGAAGAGAAGTCTTCATACCTCCACTATTCCAAAGATCCGGTTTCTTATAAGGTAAGGGGTATTATTTCTTTCTTATTCATGAAGAGAGTTATTTTCTTTCAATACTTGTAAAGGTTGTTATTCCATTCTTTATTATTTTGTTGGAATAACTTATGCATGCGATATCTATCGTATGCCTCGGTGAATTTTTACATTATTCCATTCTTTATTATTACATTGGAATAACTCGTTATGCATCTTGATCTGACGCATGCACAGTGAATTCTTACATTATTCCATTCTTTATTATTACGTTGGAATAACACATGCATCTGCGATCTATCGCATGCTGGTGAATTCTTTTGTTATTCCATTCTTTATTATTCTGCTGGAATTACACATACTACACGGCCACCGCATGCGTAGTGAATTCTTACATTATTCCATTCTTTATTATTACATTTGGAATAACATGTACATGTGGATTACTGCATGCATGGTGAATGATCATTCGTATTCATTCCTTATTAAATTATGAAAATGATATATACTACGTGGATTACTGCATGGCGAGCAAAAATCTATTTGCGCGTTTCATATATTACATTATACTCGGTTGGTTAAAGTTTTGACTTCATTCTCCATGAAATTAGTAGAATATCCCGGATATTTAAGCTTCATCCAAGATCTTTTCATGGAAATATTCTTACGAGTATTCTTGAATTTTACTCCAAAGCGAAGATCGTGTTGATAATTTGGACGTTATTGATTTTTGGATAAATTAGATTATAAATCTTTAAAATTTATGTTGAACTTGTTTTTATTGAATTATTATGTCATTGTCATCATCATCATGCTTATATTGTGATGAAAGTCATCTTTGGCTTACTTGCATAGATGGACTTGGTATGATTATGACCAGGGATTATTCAGTATAATCATGACCGTAATGTGACGAATGATGTGGTGAAAGTCCTCATTGGCATGTAGTTCATTGATGGACAATTGTTGGTATGATTATGATCAGGGATTATTCGGTATAATCATGACCGTTGATGATTACATGAATATCCTTGGCCGTGATGCAGGGATGATTCGATTTTATTTATTAAGCTGAGTCTCAGCGATAAAGTTGATGAAAAACTTTTTAAATCATAGAAGATAATAGATTTTATGCTCTACTTAACTCTTCTAATGGATTGCTTATTCCGCTGCAGTTGTTGATCTAAACTTTGTTGTCTATTATATTCTATCAGTTATTTTACTGTTGAAGGCTAATGATAATTTATTCTGCATTGTCTTAGTCATAATATTTATTACTGGGCTAGTTGAGCTCACCCTTTCTTTCACTGTTCTCTTCAGGAAATGTGAATATAGCTGAAACGAGTCGGGAAACGGATTGACGGTCCAGATGATTGTTTTAGTAATCCTCACTATTCTATAAAATAGTGTGACAATAAATGTAATGAGGACTCCATTAAGTGTGGATATTGTATAGATGACAATATTCTTATTAAAACTCTTAGATTATGTTTTGTCGTATTTTACACGACTGTTGTATAATTAAGTTGTATTTTAATTTTGTACCATGTATTTGGTGACTCAAGATGAGTGATGTATACCTATTTTGGGGGCGTCACATAAACCAATTAATAATTCATTATTCATTCAAGTTGCCATTATTTATCGCACTATATTCTAAAAACTTATAAATGAATAGCAAAACTAAAGAAACCCATATATGACAATTTATTTTAAAAACATCAGTCCACTGTTATGGTATTATCACTATTAACCAAAACTTAACTATCAGTTTAATTAATTTTAACAGAAACTAGACTTCATATACTCCAATTTAGCATCAAAAATCACCCAAATCAAATTTAAAATTATTAAGTTATACATTTTTAAAACTTAAAGCTTATTGCTAAAAATTCTGCTTGAAAATTTCCAAACCAGCCACCTCACGAAATTCATAAAAAATTATATATCATCTTTAACGGTTCAAAATTTATGGACATATACTCAACTTATATATGTATAACATATCCAAAAATTATAACGATCCAACGGTCGGATTAAAAATTATAACTCACGTAATAGAGCTTAAAAAAACTAATTTTTCGGACTATGAGTCTTTCAGACCAGTTTCATTCAAACAAGTCACCACAAACAAACCATAAGGAATTTTTGAGTAATTCTTGATTCTATGTTTAGCTTAATTTTAGGGCTTTCTTTTGATATATGACTCATCTCTTAACTCATTATACACAAGGAGTTATAAATTTTACAAAATCAAGTAGTTAAACTAATTTTTCTAAAAATTTAGATTTTTCATTCTTCTTTTGTTTTCTAAATTTCTCTCATTTGATTCATGTTTATGCAAGTTTAATCTATCACAAACAAACAAAAACATGATATCCATTCATAAACTTCATAAATTTAATTACCATAATGCATAATCAAAAGATTTAGCTTATGATCGATTTACCTTTCTAAAGTCTCCATTTCTTCTTATCTTCATTTTCTCTCTATTTTTCTTATTTCTCCGTGAGTGAAAATGGGTGGGAGTATGCTAATTGATATCCCTTTCCTCCTCTCTTTTTTTTTCTTCATTTTTCTCCTCTTTTGTTTTCTTGTCCCCTACCAACTCTCTCTCCCACCATTAATTTTTTTTTTCCAATCAACTTTCTCTCTCATCTCTTATCAGATTTTAGCCGCCCACATGGGCTGCTCTTCTAAAAAAATTTATTTCATTTCCTCTTTTATTAACTCACTTATTCAATTAATTGTCTGTTTGACCATTTATCAATTTAACATTTGTAGTTTTTAAAATAATAATTATAAATTAAATTAGACTTTTATTTCATAAAAGTCGGGGTCTTACAATCTTTTTCCTGAAAATCTCACCTTTTAGATCAAACAAATTCACATAAAAAACATAAAGGGTAAGAACTACATAGGAAGAGTGGAAAAATCTTTCCGGCATCGACACTCATGAGTCAATAATGATCTTGTCAAAGTCTTAACTGAATATATCTGTAGTCATTCAATTGAATGTATTAAGGAAAATGATTTATATGCTAGAAATTTTTTATGAGGAATTTAGATTGAGAAGTTAGTTGAATCCTAATCCAAATAATAATAATAATAATAATACTAATAATATGTGGGTCTCTTATTATTTGTCCCATGAATAGATATATCGGTATTTAACATAGATATAAATTTATCATCATATATAACAATATTCATATTTTAATAATCAACTAAAATAAAACTTCACACATAATCCATTTGGTGAGTTTTATCTTAAAATTTTTGTTCCACCTTTTCTTTTTCAAATTAGTGTCACAATTAAATTAAATTTTGTTAAAAATTAAAAATCTTAATATGATTTGGTTTAATTGTATTATTATTAGTGGTGAAAAATCTTTTTAGTTTTAATTATATTTCTGAAAGTCAAACTTGACAGGGGGTTTCATCAATTTTGAAGTCAAAATGAAATTATTTTTGTGAGAAAGAGGTATTTATTACGTTTTGTGACGTGAGCAAAAAGAAAAGAAGGATACTACAGAGCAAGCAAGCAAGAACGAAGAAAGATAGTACCGCCTTCTCTCTCTAAAGACTTTCTCTCTCTAAATATCACATCTTCAGCTTCGTATTTCTTTTCAGGGAAAGTAAGAAGATAACAATGGAGTCGCCGGATTCTCGTTACGCCTCGTCAAATGAGGCTCCGCGAAAGCAATCTTCTCCAAGAAATTCACCGACTCAAGGTAAAGATCTGTAGTCTTGCTCTGATCTGTTTTTTCTTAGCAAATTTTGGTCTTGAATTTGTATTGATGTGTGTGTTTATTAATGTTTATCACGCATTCGTTTATGTTCAAATGGTTATTGAACTAGAAGTGTAGGAATTGCAATGTGGACTTTCTACAATTTCTTCTGCTGTTTTATATGTCTAGTCTTTGTGAAACCCTAGAGATTGGTTATTTTTTTGTGATTTGGGTTGTGTGGTTTTAATGAATAATTTAGTGGTTCAGTGATGAAATCAAGCTGAATAAGTGGATATTTGATGCTGCTGCTGCACTTTATTATTCAAGCTATTGGCAGCAGCATGTATTGAATTCAATGACCTCTATATTGAATCCATTGCTTTCTTAAAGCAGACACGTGAAACTGAATTAAGCACCTGTATTTTGTTGAGGTTGTTTTTTTTGAAACATTTATTGAGGATGTAAAAGAGACAAATTAGTTTATTTGAATGAAATTACTTGAAATTGTCTTTTCATCGCATATATTTTTGAAAGTTATGTTGTAATCATTTGTTATTAATAACTTGTTTGTCGTATTGTCCCTTAAAATAGTCTGATCCAAAGGCGGGAGGCGGGAGGCGGGAGGCGGGAGACGGGAGACGGGCGGCCAGGGGGGCCAATTTTAATAGTTTAACTTACATTTATCCAAACAAAACAATAATATAAAACAAAACAATTTATAATAAAGGTCTTTGCTTAAAGTTCAAACACATTCATATTGCTGCTAATGTCAAAGTTTAAAAACATACATGTAATTGTTCAATGTTCAAACATATTTTTAACCTATTAGTTTTATTTATAAATTTATAAACAAGATTGTTATTAAATAATAAAATCTAAAATTTCAAGAATTGAATTCAATATTAAAACTTAAGAAACTAAACATAAATTTTAGAATTATATTGAATTAAACTAAATATTACAAATGTATCATCATTTATATAATTTGAAGTTAGTTCAAGTTCAAAAAATTACAACAACTATAATAAAATTATCCATTTTGACTTGATATTGTTCACTTCTTGTTGTGATTTGATATGCTACAACCTGTATTATGAATATGGTAAATTATTAAAAAAATAAATGTATCAAGATATAGTTTGGGTAGTTATTAAAATAAAAAAAATCTTTCCGCATAGACTTGACTCCCACATAATTTCGTAGACGGATTTTTTTGCAGCCTTGGGCTTAGGTGAGGCGCTTGGGGGCCTAGCACCTAAGCGAGGCGCCAAGGGGGGCCTAACGCCTAGGCGGGGCTCCAATGGGGGACTAGCGCCTAGGCGGGCCTAGGCGGACCTAGGCGGGGATTTTTAGAACAGTGGTAACTGCTTTAAACAAAGCTGAATGGAGAAACAAATAATGTTGGGTTTCCTTGGAGCGTGTTCTATGTGTAACCCTACTATCCTATGCACTAGTGATGTACAGAACGTGACCTGCATCCTTTCCTCTTTCCTAGAGTGTTCTAGTCTAGGAAGTAAGGATACGGGTATGCAACCTGGAAATATGAGGTTCGTCATGTCTTAAAAAATGGAATTCGGGTGCGGTGGGATACAACACATATTTAATTATTTAATATATAAATATGTTGAAAAATAAGTAATTTATTTTGACTTGGATTAAATACCATTTAAGATATTTTTATTTTCCAATGTTTCAATTATATTTGCCAAGCCCAAATGAAAGTGGACCAACTTATTTAACTTCCTACTCTTTCCTACCAAATCCTCTCCTCTTTCGTACTCTTCTTTACTTTTCGTGCATTTTCTTGACTTATGTTTTTAAAAGTCTATATGCTATTAATTTATGAGTTATTTATAAATTGTTTATGCATGTTAGTAGTTCATGTATCCATATAGGTAAAAGAAATTGCTGCTTTTTAAATTTTGATACCTAAAATGTCAATTGAATAGTTGAATACTATTGAATTATAAAGTACTCCTTCGGTTCCAAAATATAAGATCATTATTGACTTTTTGAAATTCAATTTGTGATATTTTCAAACTCAAAATTGGTATAGACTCTTTTAATTTTAATTAATACAATGATGAATGTTACAGACATCTAAAAAGTACTACTAATTGTAAAGTGCATTTTTGTATAATTTTAAATTTGAAAATGTCTCATATTGACTTTGTAAATGTCAATAATGATATTTTTTTGGGAAAGGAGGGAGTTATTATATTTCATCCATTGTGCGCCTTGTTTCAAAAGGGGTGTGCCACACGCCTGAGCCTCGTGCCTAGGCTCCAGGTATAGGGGCATTTGGGATGCACCTTGCGCCTTAACTACATGGATGCATTATTCTATTATTGCAGCATATAGACAGATAACACTTGATTTATCTGTTTTCTGTATTCTAATTTGCTTCACACTTTGTAAAAATTCATCTGGTTGGCAAAAAAGTATGTAGAACTACATACAAATTCGAAATTGTTTTTTGTGAACTAAGACTATTGTTGTGTCTTTTTCTTTTTGGTGGTTATTTATTGTCAAGATTATACAGAGAAAATCATATACCTTAGGTTCCTTGTATCACACATTGAAGCTGGTTCAGTTATCGGGAAAGGTGGTTTGACAATTTCTGATTTCCAGTCACAGTCTGGAGCACGTATTCAATTGTCGCGCAACTATGAATTCTTCCCCGGAACCTCCGATAGGATTATTATGGTATCTGGGGTAATCAATGACGTACTCAAGGCGGTTGAGTTAATTCTTGAGAAGTTGCTTAACGAGGTAAGCAAAATGACTTAGATTCTAACCACTAAATATCCTGAATGTATTATTGGAAATGATTTTTTATTGTGCTTGTTAGTCTTATGGTGAAGAAGTTGATGATGAGCCAAGATCAAAAGTTAGACTTGTGGTACCCAATAGCGCTTGCGGTGGAATCATTGGGAAGGGAGGAGCTACCATAAAGTATGAATGCTGATTACTGTTTTTGTTTTCCTTCCCTATTAATCTGTTAAGGTATTTTGTGTTTCCTGCACCCCTAGTATCTATTAAAAGAACCATATCACACAAAATTTATGAATATTTCTTTTTCTAGATAATGTGTACTTGTCATATCTTTTATTTGTAATTTAGTTCACTATTCAGTCAATTTCTGTGGAGCAAACGATTGCTGGTTTGTTCTAAAATTTGCTAATGGTATGATTTGAACTTGTTATCTAGTTATTAGGCTTTATTATGTTCAAGTCCTGACTGCATAGCAAATAGGACTGATCCTTTATACAATGCTTGAATTTTTTTCCTACGGTTGTGAGATGATTGACTTGTTGCAAGTCTTGATTGTCATGAAATTAGTGATGCATGAGATGCTTGATTTTTTCTATTCCTGCTGTATTATCTGCTCGAGGGTAGATTTCTGTGTTTATTGCTTGTTATGTCAAATAGGGTTATCCTTCGGACTGTTACATATTCAAATTTTTTTGTGTGCGATTTTTTTCTTTCTTCTGCTTATGAGGTTGCCTTTGTGCAAATCTTGGCTTTCATGGCTGATCCTTTAGATGATTCATTAGATTTTGAACTCCTTTTCTGCTGTTGTATTCTTATGATTTTGTAAGAAAGCATAAAACAGAGATAATAGAAAGTAACACTATGCTCAACTTTATTTGCATGCGCAAGGCGTTTGTTCATCAGTTTGTGTAAATAGGGCATTCCTTAATTTTGTGTTGATATTTGATTGATTACTTTTAGGAGTTTAGTTGAAATATTGTTTCTTTAATAGAGACTACTCATTAATCAAGTTGATAAACAGATTTGAGTTATGAAGCTAAACATAAGAAGATAAATTATGGAAAGTTATTTGTTAATTATTTCTTATTCCTCTCACCATCCTTGAATAAATGTTGTAATTTCATTTTTATGGTCCAATTGCCTTAGAATTAATAATTAAGTATATTTATTTAGAGTATTGAAATCACAAACTTTGGGTTAGGTAGTAATGCATTTTATTTTGAAGGAAAATTAAAAAAATCTCTCTCCTTAAAAAACTCACAAACAAGAGACTTTTAATCTCTTCCCTAAATTTCCCTCATCCTTTCTTTTCTCTTGTTCTTAAAACTCACAGACACAAGTGTAGTCTCGGAAGGTTTACACCACTTTTGAGAGTGAGAGTACTAGAAGGTAGTGCAAACACCTTCCGGTACTTTTACCCTTATAAGTTAGATGACATTTAACATTAGCTATAGATCATTCTCCAAATATGTATATAGCTACAACCTACATACATATATGGGAAAGGGAATTTGAAGCATGCTTTGGCCAAGCATTGCTACAAATCACTTTAAAAATGTCATTTTCAGCGTTTTCTTAAATATCTAACCGTTCATATAATAAGAACATGAAAAATAAGAGGGTATCAATTTCTAGGAAATTTAATAAAGTAAAACGTCATTATCGAAAAGTCAAGAACATGAATAAATCTATGCCATCGAAATTTCCTTACTTAGTGTAAGGTGTTTCATTTCATAGTATTCCATGAAAACTTATTTTTTAATGTTCTTATCATATGCATGGTTGGATGTTTAAGAGAACACTTAAAAATGTCATTTTCAGAGTGATTTTAGCCATGTTTGGCTAAGGCATGCCTTAGATTCTATTTTCCGTACATGGCTGATGTGTTGGCAGGTTCTGAGGGATGAATTAAATGTCTAAATATTATTAGCATCCTTTCAAGCTTTTATTTGGTAAGAACTTCAAACATCTCGAGTACATCAGCTTACAAATTCAAGGTGGAAATGCAGAGGTCATTAAATTCTGATGACTGCTTTCATACTTAAAAACCGACTGTGGAAGCCTTGTTAAATTTATTCTACATTGTTTCTCTTTTATCCCCTATTTTAAGTTATATGATTTCCGCCATCATATTCCTAGTATTTAGAGTCAATAGGACTTCAATTTGGTGGGAAAAGAAATTGTCTTGTACTCAGCTTTGTCTTTCTTTCTTTTTGGTCCTTGTCCTAATCCTCGTTAATGATTTCATGTTCTTGCTCATTACCAATGGTTCCAAGGTGTTTCTTTAAAAAAAAAAAACTTACTTCATGCGTGTATTTGTCGTAACTTATATGACCTATTAATGTATTATTATTACTCATCTGGAGGGAAGAAGAGGATTAATTTTCCCCTATATAAATATTTTTCATGTACTGATCTGAAAATTTGTGTCTCCACTGTGGAAAGTATAATAAATATATTGTTTCGCTCACCAATCAGTTTTTAGGGTTATTAGTAATGTTACTCTTGCTTAAAGCTGCTCCGCAGCATTATAATATTTCTGATTACTAGTTGTATGTACGTACTCTGTGAACAGGTCATTCGTAGATGAGTCTCAAGCAGGCATTAAGATATCCCCTCAAGATAACAATTATGCTGGCTTGTCTGATAGGCTAGTAACAGTGGCTGGTGTCATTGACGAACAGATGCGGGCTATTGAATTGATTTTATCAAAGTTGTCTGAAGATCCTTATTATGCACAATCCATGAGTACCCCATTTCCTTATGCTGGTATGGATTTCTAAACATATTTATTTAATCACCGTTTAATTTATATAGAAGGTAATTGTAATACTGGACCCACACACAAGAAGAAAAAACAACACAGAAGAATCATAGTTGTCAAGGCGTTCAGTCGAGTCGAGTCGGTGGCCAGCTGCTTAAGCGACTAGTCGTCCATAAAGTGATGAATTATTTATAATGCACATTTTATACTTGAATATATTTTACACACATGTATATTATAATTTAAAATTGAATGAAATATAAAGAAAACTATTCACAAATAACCAATGAGCGCTATTGGTATGGCCTCTTGCAATTATGCAGGAGGTACTAAGTTCATTACTCCCCTCCAGAATTAGCAAAAAAAAAAAAGCTATTCACAAATATATGTAAACAATCAACACTATTAAATACTATTTCTCAAACAAATATTAAAGCATTTAATTACCAAAAGGTCTAAAAGGAATGAATTTATATTTATGTTAAACCCAATAAATTAAACATAACGTGAATCTTGTATTAGTAAAGTTCCAACACTATATTAGCCTTTATTTTAGTGGGCATATCCTAGCAAATAAAAGAAATAAAAAACAGGGCAGCACCACCATGTAAAAAAGAAACAATCCATATTTTGTATATAAATAAAATTCTAATACTAACAGTCCATTAATGTAGTTAACAAATTAAATTTCAGGTTTAAAACTATAAACTTTTTGAAAAATAAAGATTGATAAGGAAACAGAATAAGATAATTACCCACTAATTTACTTTCTGTTAAAGAAAAATAGTTATTATTTAATTAAAGAAAAGTTAATTAAAATAAATAAGAATCCAAATATAAACAAGATTTTCAATGATAATGAAATTTTTTTTTTTAAAAGGCAGAAAAAGAAATCTAACAAAATTTTAATAAAATGTATTATGATTTGGATAATGGAAAGTTGAATAAAATAAAAGTCAAGAATTAGAGTTTTTAAGAGATGTATCGTGTCGTATTCTCTCACCGATTCACCACTACTTTCTCTCTCCTTGCTCTCTTATGTCTCTCTTCACCTCCTATGGAAAGAAAGTTCAAACCAAAAAAATTGGAGTTGAAGACTGTTAATGAGTGGTGTGAATTCCTTTACACAGTAGCAGGCTTGAGAAGAAGAGGCGAAGTGAGCAACAACAATTAGGATTTTCAAATCGCAGTCGGTAAGCCTTTTGGTGTTGTTGTTTGTTGTCTGATCCAAGTACAAGGCGTACGCTTTGCCACTAGGCGTCTAAAGCGTCGCCTAGGCGACCCAAGACGACGACTATGTGGTCAAGGCGCTCGCCTTTGTAACTTTCACCAAGTCGTTCACTCGCCTTTCTCCTTCTCAGTTGCTTCAACGACTAGTCGTCGTCTAGGCGACGACTTGACAACCATAAGAAGAATGGCTACTAATGCCATGCATGTACTGAAGGAGTTCACTCGGATGTCAATAATGGGCTATTCGATTGCCTTTAAATGGGTCTTGATGACCCTAAATGTGATTGGGCAATTTATGTCAATTGATTCAAGGTGGCAAGTGATCAAACGGGGAAGTAGAAGCTTAACGCTGCATCCTAGTAATCAAAGTTACCTAATCACATTTGGTGCTAACTCATAATCATAAGCTATTAAATTAACTTTATCTACCGTGGCAATGACTATTAAAAAGTTTATCCTTTAGTTCTATGAAATTTCAGAATTACCAAAATAGCCTTGATTGCTAAGACCTTATCTAATAACATTTACCAGGTTACTTTTTTTAACAACCTATTGTATCATATATTAAAATCTTTGCAAGTCATAATATCAAAATATGACCAAAAATATGAAGTTTTAACGTCAAACATACAAATAACCATGATAAAAATACATCTCCATATTATTTAGATAATATTAGTTAATACGACCAAATATTTTTAAAAAATGAATAACTTTAAAGAAAACATGATAATTAAATTTTAGTTAAAGACGCTATTTAAATATAAGTTGAGAGCGCACATGTAATAATTAATATAAATATTCTATATTTCAATATGTTCTAACACTATAGTTTGATTGGGTCTATAATGGGCCGAACGCTTATTGATCAAACTTGGCCCAACTTTCATTTTGGGCTTGAATTTTTGCCAAAGTACGGCTCATCTCACTCCCAAATTAAATTCGAGCATGTTTTTAACGGGCTGAATGATCGAGTTTCGGGCTTGGCCGGCCCAATTGACAATCGTAGTTCCACGTTCATGCGACCACTGACCACTTTTTTCTGGTGTTTTCTTAAAAACAGATTTAGAGACATTACCAAAACCATATTTATAGAGTACGTACTTTAAATGTTTTTTGATTCTCAATATTTTTGTATACATTTTATTTTAAACTAAACTAAAATTTATAGAACTAGTAAATAATTATGCTCTGGGCATGTCTTAAGATCCTTGCAAAAATAAAAAAATTGAAAGAAAGTGGCCACAGGCTTGACAGAGGGAGGATTGTCTCTTAGAATTCTAATATTTAAGAAAGGGTTGATTATAGCTTTCAGCACAATTTGTACTAGGTTTTGACAAGATTTTCAGTTGGCTTGTTTAAAATAAACTAGTGAAAGAGAGCTCGTGGGAAATTAATTGGCTTATGTTTGTCTATGTTTTACATTTTGTCTTCAGGAAACTTTTCATTGATGCAACGGAGCTTTTGTTTCCAATTAATTTCTTTTTCTTTTTGTGATATTTGAGGAATTTTTAGTAAGTCCTTAAAGAGAAACCTAATAAACAAGACAAAAGAAAGAAAGAAACAAATATCACAATTCACAACAAGCGACTCTTAATAACTAAAAGTCCAAATATCATTGGAGGATGTAAAGTTGAATTCTGAACGACTCCGGTTGTACTTGATGATACTAACTTGGTCAATAAATAAATGAAAAAGGAAATAGAAGATCAGTTGCTGGCCCTCACTTGGCCAAGTCATCCGCTTCTAAATGTTGATCTGGCGAGATTTGTGTTTCCTTGTTATAAATATGATCCTGCTCTTGTTATAATGTACTAGAGTTATTTGTTGAACATGAATAATTTGCTTGTTAATTTTTAGTTTCAAAATTTTGATTTTTTATTTGCCAATTTGATTTTATATGTCTTGCTCACTTGCCTACTGTTTCAACAGGAGGATATAATGCAGTAAACTACGGCCCAAATGGAGGTGGGGTGAAGTTTCAGAAAAACAGGTACCAGAACAAGGTTAGTTCTATTTGTACAATGCTTTTATGAAATAAATTAATTCTGCTTTTAGTGAAGTGCAAACTTACTATTGTAGTTAGTGATCATCTTGCCGTTTGGAAATTGTTATTGATTATTTCTGAATGGAAAGAGGATAAGTCTATTAATGTGGAAAAAAATGGGCTCACACCAAACTTGCACTTCATTCTGCACAAGTCCAACTTTACTCCAACTTCACGTCTATTCACTGCTAAAATAGAAGGGCATAATGAATTATTGATCGGCAGATCTACTTGTCAAACTCATTTAGTCGGTTAGTCCATGGAGAGAATCTTTTGTTATGAAACTAGTTGCATCCCGGACTCTCTTTGGGAAATTAGTGTTCATGGCGTTCCTTCTTGCACGTTTTAAAAAAATTTAACTTAAATATTTTAAAATGAAACAAAAAAGAGATTTAAGTGTTCAGGGGTGGGACAGGGAGGTCTGTGATCAGTTGTGACTCTGATTTCCCCCTTTTGCACATTTTCTTTCTGAAATTTTGATGGATTAGCCAAGTGCAGATTGTATAATAGTGGTATATTTAATCCTTGAACTATCAATGGATCGGGTTCTATATCTGCCTTTTTGTTGATCAGCCCTCTATATTCTGTCATTAAAGCTGTCAGTGCAAAGAGTTCAAATTTGCTTGTCTTTCAATTTCCATATAGTTGTGATTATGTTGATGGTAAATGCTATGGATCATAATTCTAATTTGACTGGCATTTGTGTCAGGGTCCTGGTGTTTTGCAGGAAGATATGAGTAACTCGGTGACCATTGGCGTTGCGGATGAGCATATAGGGCTTGTTCTTGGCCGTGGTGGAAGGAACGTTCTAGAGATCAGCCAGGTACATAAGCTGTTTTCTTTTGGCTACTCGTCTGCATTGATGGTAATTTCCTCCTCCTTTCTTTACAGATTAGTGGGGCCAAGATAAAGATATCAAACAGAGAGGATTTCATTTCTGGGACAACTGACAGGTATTAAACTTATGAAGAACCTAGAGTGGCTTGTTGGGCTGAGCTATCAAGCAAAATATTGTTCGCTCTTTTTGATATTTGTACACCCTTTTTGGCAGGAAAGTGACTATCACAGGGTCACAAAGAGCAATCCATGTAGCTGAGACCATGATAACTCAAAAAGTGGCCTCTGCTGCTGAGAGGTGATGGAGAGTGATTTCGAAAGATAAATTCATTCTCGTTGAGAGTTTTGTCTGTGAATCTTCTTACAATTTATATATACATTTGACCGATGTTGGAACTAGTGAAAGATATAATCTAGTAGCGGGATATCAAGAACCTATTATATTTTTTTGAAAGACAGCTCTACATGGACTTACTCAGACCACCAAATATGTCTCAACTGGTTGCTGGAAGAGGCCTGTTAACGCCAAGATCTTCTCCAACGTCTCAATCACGTAAGACGTCCTGATCCTGCACAGTAAACATGATAAACACCACAAGCTTAACGGCCGGACCGCCGGGGGATAGCTCAAGCGTGAGAGTCGATATACGTGTTCATAAGGTTAACAATGGAGGATGTAATGTCTAGTGTATTTAGAGAGATAATAATTCTCAGTTGTGTGTATATGTGAATATGAATGTGAACGTGTATGAGAACGCATCTGCTTTTGTGAAGACTTAGTTGATAGGTTATACTTTCTTTTGCTTATCGTTTCTGCCACCCACTACTACTTCCGACACAACCCCAAAGATCCGATGGGTCCCGCCACTTTGCCTACTGATCTACTACTACTTTTGGTCATCATTATGTTTATGCACGCCCATTATAATCCCATCCACATTAATGCATGGCGGTGTCGTAGTAATCATTGTGTTTTTTTTCATCATTACAAGTCAAAGTAATAGATATTAAATGATCTAATGGGTTAGTCCAATGAACCGACACGGTCTTATAGGGTTAAATAGAAGTAATATGATGAATAGGTCCAGTGACTTTCAAGGTTCAATAATGATTGCCCAATAGATTAATTAAAACAAGTGAGCCCAACTTACTCGGCTCAAAGAGGGAAAATATCATGACCCAACAAGGCCTTTATTACATGATTAAGTCGACCTAAAATCGAAGATTTTGTTCATGCTTAATAGCAGTTGTAATTTTAGAGCATATTTTAGCCTTTTCGGTGGTAAGAAGGAATGTTATGGTAGATAAATGAATGTTAAATATCACAGCTTATGTTAAATTTTGAGATTTTTATTTTTTTAGGGCAATTTGATGAATATATTTCAAGACTCTCTTTGCTTTGTACCACAGATGACTCTTGTGGTAGTTTATTTCTTATCATCATTAGGTTCATATATTTTAGCTTCTAGATCATGTTATATATATATATATATATATATATATATATATATATATATATGAAGATCGAAGCGTTCTTCTTAAATAACATTCCTCCTTAAATAACATTCTTTTATTAAAACGACGCTGCTTTGGAGTGGCTGCGGTGACATTTTTGTAAATAAAAGGAAAACAAGTGGAATTCACTCTCTTTTAAAATCACTCCAAAACAGCGTCGCTTTTAATAAAAGAATGTTATTTAAAGAGAATCTTATTTAAGAAGAATGCTCTTGATCTTTATATATTATATATATATATATATATATATATATATATATACACACATGGATGGATCGTCCCACTCCGGGACATGATCAAAAATCTGACCCCAAATATTTATTTTTTTTTTTTTTTTTTTAAAAATTAACTAAAAAAAAATATTTAATATTTATGGAATCGAAATTTTTCTATAATACATGTTTTGGGGTGATTTGAATACCTATACCAAAAATGGTGGTACAACATGCAGCATCGCATATACATACATGTTTTGTTATACGTACCTAAATCACGCCAAAAACACTGTATTATAAAAAAATTTCAATTTCATAAAATATTAATTATTTTTTTTAGTTGTTTTAAAAAGAAAGGAAAAAAAAAAAAGTCCGGACGGGACTAAAATCCGGGCGTCTGGACTGGAATCGGACTCTCTCTCTCTCTATATATATATATATATATGAGAATCCATCCATGGCAACCGGTTGCCATGGACACTGTTATAGCAACTTTCTTTTGGACCGTTGATCAACTTATTAGAAGGCTTAGATTGAATGCCATAATTTCCAAGCCGACACAAGCTTTACCGGTTTTTATTTTAATATATTGCATTGCATGGTCAACTGTTGTCATTTTAATAATTTTAAAACGATTTTTTAATATTAAAATACTCAAATTTAAGACAAACTTTATCGGTAGGGTAATTTTTTTTTTTTTTTTTTATGTATTTTTCCATTTTATAGGATGACTCAATACATTAAAAAAATAAAAAATAGTCCAGCCGGCACAGTTTTTACCGATCGAATAATCTCTCTCTTCTACCTCTCTAATTACCAATTTACCAGTACTCACTACTCGGTCATCATTACCGGTACTCACTATATGAAAAAAAAATTATTAAACTTATATTATATGCTAAAGTACTATAATAATTCTTATAATAGTTGTAAAATGTAATCTTACAAGACTAGTAAAATAGTAAATACTCCCAAATTTGTGACGGAATTTATTACTATTTTACTAATAAAATAATAATAAATTCTTTCTGAGTTCAAATGTTCTTCTAAAACTCATAAATAGAAAGAAAGGAAGTTGATTTTCTTTCTTTTAATTCTCTTTTAACTTATGAATTTTAAATTTCTTTCTTGCATCTCTCCAGACTCACAAACATCAAACATGCGAAATGTGTGTGTCAGTATTGTATTAGTTAATTAACCAACTTACCATAAAGTTAATTTCATGATAACCACATCCATCAAAATAATATACTCCCTGTCGACGTTACTTGTTCTTTGGTGTTCTCATTTTAGATGAGATTTGTTTGAAAAAACAAGTGAAAAAGGTCCGACATGTATAATGTCGACGATGGACTGTTAAGAGTCGTCAGTTGGTTTTTTAAATGGTTGTACCAACACAATCGAGAAAAGGTTTGCACATTGACCTAGTGATGTGACACTGCTAAACGGGTCGGTGAAATCGAGATTCATTAGGGTCCGGGGACTTGATTATGCGGAGGGAAGGTGTTAGGCACCTCCCGACATCCGTGTTACCACGGTGACCGCCTCTTTTCAAGAAACTATTATCTGAATGTGTGTGTGTGTGGGTCAATGTGTTGTTATTTGGAAGTAGTGCGAGGCCTCGTTCGAACCTATATACACAGGGTTTAAATTTATGTAAAAATTCAGTTTTTAGCAAGATATAGCAATGATGTTTTATAAAAAAGCTTTTCAAACCCTGATGCTCAATAGTAATTGAGACCTTTTACACTCCTATTTTATTAAGTGTTTGGCTTGATTGATTTTATTTTACAAATGCGAGGCATCCGTACTAAAATAATGTACAAAAATAATGCCGACTTCCTCGTGGGTATGGAATCCATCTGAGGAAATTCAGACACCGGAGAATAATTTACAAGCTGCTTACAGCTGAAAATGTCCATCACGGGAACCGAATCTAGATCCAATAGGCCGAATCCGTGATCATATGATTCCTAGGCACACAAGATACTGCAATTTGTATGAAAGCAGTAAGCAGGTATATATATAAAAGCTGTAAATATATATATACAGACATAATCACCAACCATGAAACACCTCCATGG
The DNA here is from genome assembly GCA_020205615.1 of Panax quinquefolius. Classification (NCBI taxonomy): domain Eukaryota; kingdom Viridiplantae; phylum Streptophyta; class Magnoliopsida; order Apiales; family Araliaceae; genus Panax; species Panax quinquefolius. The sequence goes on along the minus strand of CM035167.1, from coordinate 43,526,266 downwards.
GGGATCAGAAATGTAAATAAAGTTGTTAAAAGCTATCAACCGCCACGGAGGAAACTCCAGGCGGGACAAAATGTAAATAAAGCTGTACAAAGTGATCAACTGCCACGAAGTAAACTCCATGCAGGACGAAACGTAAATAAAGCTGTACAAAGCGATCAACTGTCACGAAGTGAATTCCAGGAAGGACGAAACGTAAATAAAAGCAGAAGCGATCATCAACCACCACGAAGTAAACTCTGTGGGGACGAAATATATATATATATATATATATATATATATATATATATATATAAAAGCAATAAACACAATTTGATGTAAAATCTGGGCTCATCGAATGAGTTCGACCACAGTTCATATATACATATAAAAGAATAAACGCACTTAGGATATAAAATCTGGCTCATCGAACAAAGTTCGACACACAGTTAATATATATATATATATATATATATATATATATATATATATATATATATATATATATTAAAGCGATAAACGCACTGCACCAAAGTCTAGGCTCATCAAACAAAATTCGACACACAGTTAATATATATAAATGCGTATATATATATATATATATATATATATATATATATATATATATATTAAAGCAAATAAACGCTCCAGACCGAAGTCTAGGCTCAATCGAGGTATAACTCGATAATGTTAGTCAATATATATGTAAATATATATATAATATATATATATATACAGACTGAAATGAAACAACGGACTGAAGTCTGGGCAAAAGAAAGCAACACGACTCTCAACATGTAGAAGGGTGTGTGCAGAGATGAAGAGAAAGACTCTAAAGTGTGTGAGAAGGCTTACAACTGACTGCCAAAGAAGACTTCTATATCTTTAGAGTAGGTAAACACTGACTTTTGTAGGTACAAAAGGGCTATATATGAGCTCACATGTGTTTAAAAGGGGAAAGTACACTGCTTGGAGTGAGTGCAGAGCAAATTGGGCAGAGCTTCCTCGCCTTTTTCTCTTGCAAAATGGGTTGCCCAAGCCCTCTATTTATAGGCAATTTAGTCATTAGGTGTACTGCTAATGAGCCGCAGTGTACCAGAGGTAACCCGGTGGGCTGAGTTTTTCTTGGCCTGGTCGGGTCGTCTCAAAGCACGACACTTTCGGCAATCAGTAATGTCCACTCGAACTTTCAGAAGTGCAATCCAGGCATCCGTTTGAGGTATACATGACCTATTTTGGACCGCCGTTGTCGAGAGTTGTACGTTGGCATGGTATTAGAGTTTGTATGAAGTCATTGAAGATGGGACGATGCCCTCCGGTCTTCAAGTTTCAACTTTCATCCGTTACCCCGCACAATAGTCACTCAGAATTGGTTAGTCTCGTGGGACATCGTTGCGTAGAGATGTTGAGACGACGTGGCATGGCATCGCGTTGGCTAGATGACGATGTTGCCCCTCACCGATGTTATCGCGGATTGGACTGATAAAATAGACGTTGCTCAGACTTCGCTGATAAAACAGAGACGTTGCTCAGGCTCGCCAGACTCCTTGAACTTGGGCCTATATTTCGTATTGGGCTTACGAGATGGGATGGATCCTTGGACTAGACCCATCATTTGCCCCCCAATGCCCTGCGTCCAACAGAACTTGGAGAGGAGGGCATTTCAGTTTAAATTTGGATTTCTAACAAAACCGGAAAACTTTAGGAGGCCAAAACATGCACTTCTGAGGCTTTTTTGGGCTTTTAACATCATATATCATGGCATAGCCATGAATTTTGTAGAGGTCGTCGATACGGTCGTTTTGATATATTACGGGCCCCGATCAGAGTTACGGATCAAAAGTTATGATTTAAATAGTAAAAGTACCTTTAAATCCAAATTCCTTAGAAATTCCTTTTAATTTGTGACCGCCTTATTTTCAGGTAAACTCCTCTGGTTTGTGGGACTCCTTCTCTCCTATTCTTGAAGAACCTAGGTTTTGAATTTGGGGGGTTTTGCGTCCTGCTCTTAGTGAGGATTTTTCAGAGATCAATGCCGAACGAAGGAGGAGATATCCATTGGAGTGAACTGATTGACGAAGCAAGCTATCAAGAGGCCGCCATAGTAGAGAGTGAAGCGGGTGATGGGAGTGCAGACCCATTTGAGGTTCGTAGCGGAGCCGGACAGGGGAGATCTGGTGATGGGCGAGCTGTTAGTGGGCGAGCTGTTAGTGGGCGAGCTGCTCTAGGTGCTGGATCGTCTCATTTGGGTGAGCAGAGGCGTGCTGGGCAGGCCTTGGGCTAGCATGAGCTGGTCTTGGGCGAGTAGGGGCTGGTTTTGGGCGAGCAGGAGGTTGGGGGCGCTGCTTCTGGCGACCACAACCTGGCTCCATCCAATGTGACTCAAGAACTCCCAGATGATGGTTCATGTCCTTCTTTAAGACCTCAAAAGATGAAACATAAAAGTAAATTGATCCCGGATGAGGATAGGTCTAAAGTAAGTACCCTTTTCAGCTCACTCAATTCTGATGATGATATTTCGAGACTCATTTCTACTTATCATATTCCACCCACAGTGTCGTGTCGCCGGGCCGAGAAAGGTGAATATGCTTTCGACGACTCCTTCGGTGACATTGTCATTTACGAGGAGATGCTCGAGGTTGGGCTTAGGTTCCCCATGTCCCATCCTATTTGTCAAATTTTGCACTATTTTTCTCTTACTCCAGGGCAGTTAGCGCCCAATAGTTGGAGAGTCTTGTTGGGTTTTCTCATATTATGGAAGAAGGTGCAACACGAAGATGCTTCGCCCAAGGAGTTCCATGGGGCCTATAACTTGAGCGAGACTCCTGCACCAAATAAGGGTTGGTATTATTTTACTGGAAAGAATGGTATGGTGCTCACTAGGTTACGCTCCAATTGCCACAGCTAGAAATCTCGCTTCTTCTTTATTGGCGTAGACTGGGCTGCAGAGGCTGATTGGGCCTTGGTTTTAATGCGTTGGGGTGCTGCTAAGAAACTCGGTGCGTTTCAAGTTTAGCATTTTTTTTTATTTTTTATGCTCACCATCTAGTTGCAGGTATGCCAGTGCTCTCCAAAGACCAAGAGTTGAAGCTGTAGGCTGTGAGGGCTCACCCCGACAAAGACCTGGGCGTTCTTTTGCCTAAGTATGGTGGTAAAGTTGGAGGTCCTTCGCCGAGATCAGGTGGTTCACTCTTAAAGAGAAAAGGTATATTGACTCTTCTTATAACTTTTCTTTTGTTAGATGACTGTCACTTCGATAATGCCTTGTCTCATTTGCTGCAGTAGACATGACGGTGATTGGGTCACTTCTCTCTGGTGCTAGTAGAAGCACACGTCTTTCCAAGGTGATGAGGACGAATGATGACCCCCACCAACTCTTATAATGGCGCATATCGAGGCGAGCTCCTACCAATTGACTCATTCAGACGTGCCTTCCCAGTTGGGGACTTCCTTGGTCATAAGCGCTACTCCAGCAACTCCCCAGTCGCCTACACCTTCTGGGCCCCGCCCGTCCACTCCTCCTGATGGAGCTCATGTAGGGGCGCCGATTCAGTCCAGTTCCATGCTGAGGGATCCACAAGTCATTATAGAACGACTTGGGAGATTTGTGTTTCCCTCTGAGATTCAGCAGATTAGTGCTTTGGGCATTGAAGGGGTTATCAACACATTTCTGGAGGGTTTGGCTCAAGTAAGAGTCCCTCATTTTTTTTATAATGCGCTTGGTCATTCTTCTGTCTTTGGTCTTCTTCAGATTTCTACTGCATCTGTATGCTTGTTCTCGAGGGCGCATTTTTACGGCTAATTGAAGCTTAATCATGAGGCCGTGCAGAAGGAGCTTCTCACTGCTCAAGGGAGAATTGCCGAGCTTGAAGTTGTTAATAGGGCTTCTCGGGCTGAGATTTTGGCGACCCGTGGAAAGGCCGCGCTTAGTGAGGCAGCTTGCTTAAAGGCTGAGACAGATCTTTTGACTATCTGTGAGAGGACAATTAAACTCGAGGCTGAGCTTTTGGCCACTCGTGAGAGGGATGCGCTCAGGGAGGTGAAGCTTGTTGAGGCCCACATGATAAGGCAACTAAGCTTGAGACTGAGCTTCAGGCGGTCCACGAAAGGGACGCGCTCAGGGAGGCTACCTACTTGAGAGCGAAGGCAGAATTGAGGGCAGCTCAGGAAAGAGCTTCTCAGGCTGAAATGGATCTGGAGTATGCTATTGCAGGTGCTTTCATTGATGGCTATGAAGAGCTTTGGGGAAAGATCTCTACTTCCTTCCCTGATATTGATTTTTCAGGCTTTGTGCCAACTGAGGTGCTTGAGGATGGAGGTTTTGAAGATGCTAAAGATGATGAGGACGACCATGATAGTAGTTAGAGTGCTAGGGACTTTTTTTTAAGAAAGGAAGTATGCGTCCTTACTTTGGTAGTGATACTCCTTTGAAATTGAATGAAAATGCAATCTTTTGGAGTAAGATATAGGAAATTTCATTGCTGACCTAAAAAAGGCACTTTGAACATTGGATAATAATCCTAAAAAAGACAAATAAAACAAGGTCCCTAACTATACTACTTTACTTCTTCACGGTGTCTGTGACAACCCCAAATCCGGGTTCTCTGACCCCGGTTCGGTCATCACGAAAAAATACAAACATCGACCTCAAAATAACTTACGATAACTAAAATGCAAAAAATAATAAACGTACGTCATTCATTCAAAAGGTGTAACTAGTCCCAAGATTCGATAACCTTTAATACAATCATACAAACATACCCTAAAATAATAATTAGGGTTCACATTACATAACAATAATTTAAACTAGGAATATAGTAAAGTCTGCTCCTGAAGACTATCCTACATCTTTTCTTTACCCTTGTCCTTTCCTGAGGTCTCGGGCTTAGCTGCAATATAATTCATGATATAGCAAGGATGAGCAACAAGTTTGCTCAACAAGTTTAAATACAACAATAAGGATATATCATGATGAATGGAAAATATATGACAATGAATTCAACAATATGAATATCTGAAGGATTCAATAATATGAATATTAGAAGCAAAGATAATAATTGCTTTTAGAATAACTGCTAGTCAAGTAGACTTTGAACTATAACACTCCAATGAAATCAATAATTAATTGACCCTTTGGTTACTGGCTATAGAATAAGTACTTGAGGGGATCAGCCTCGTGTACACCATGTATATGCTTAACATTCAAATATGTTCTTTGTATCTATTATTAGATACCTGGGGTACTCCCCTACCATAAAAGGGGTGTTCTTTCAGTCTAAGAATCCTTACCATCAATTGGTTTGGATAGCTTTTATAAAACTTCATATTCTTGTCTGACCGAACAAAGGTTAAAACTCTATCTGACACAGTTCAAGAATTATAGAACTTTAAATGAAGTACAAGTCCAAGACTGTACGAACTCAAGTGCACTAAGTGCGAATATCAATAATATCGATGTGGAATAATTGTAAGGTAATTAAACCACTTAATAACATGCTTAGTAATAAAGTTCAAGCTTAAACGAATAAGTTTCAATTCAACAATAACCTGCCCAATACGATATGAGAAGGATAGGAAACTTTCACAATCAAGAGTAAAGTTCAAGGAAACTTGCTCAATAATAATTTGAGTGAAGTTAGGGAACTTGCCTGTTTGCTCAGCTACAATATAATTCTAGCTTTAACTACTTGCACTGAAACGACCTAACGTTATCAAGTCGACCATTTCAATTAGTATGTGTAAACTAATATGTGTTTACACTAACAACAATCAAGTCATCACATAACATGCTTCTTAACACATTACAAAGCACATTGGTCACATAATACAAGATAAAGTAATCATATAAGCATGCTTTAAAACTTCAAACCAAAACAGAATCTTGGCAAGATCAAGCAGGATTTTGCCAGCAGCCGCCCACAGTCTGTCTAGCTTAGGATCTGCCAACAATACTACTGTCCCTTGGCCGAACTCAAGGTTGAGCTTCTGCACTTCCTAACTTTAGTCCAACTCTAACATATACCTATACATACATATTAACATACATACATGCTAGAGTTTCACATAGCACACGACCATACTTGAGTTTACTACTTCAAGTTTAACTTACACTTTATATGTCATTAAAACATAAAAATCATGTAATCATCAAGTTTAATACATATGAATCATGTTTAGGAGTAATATAGCTATAACATAACATCTTACTACTTTAGTATCTAAGTACTCACATAATATGCACTTATGTTTGAAAATATGTCCAAGGTTGTTGATGCAATATATGTAGGGATTTCAGCATAAAAACGCAGCGGAAAATAAACATTATAAAGCCAAATTCGAAACCCTAAATACAGGATCCATGCAAAAACATAATAATTCAGTGTTTAGATATTATACCGATTATAGAATTTTCTAAAACGCTTCGAATCTCCAACGCAATTCACTCACTTTCTACGCCTTTACTAGTATCCACATCGAGCATACGCCGAACCGCTCATACGATTACTCAGAATAAAGGGAGTCACAGACTAGCCACCAAAAGAACAGGATTTTTGAAAACTTTTTCTCTAGTCTCTCTCTAAGAGCGGCTAGGGTTTTTAGGTTAATGATAATCCCTAATATGGTTGCTACATATCATATATATAGCGGTTAAAAAGAATTAATCAAAAACCTAATTTAATTAAAATAAAATCCGAATATATATATATATATATATATATATCTTAATTAAGTTAGTCTTAATTAATATACCCATATATATAAATTATCCTATTAAATTAAATTCGTAATTTAAATAATATCAATCATATTGACATATTTAAATCTTTACTATTTAAATTAATTCCCTTTTAATTACGTTCTATGTGTGTGACCTTATAGGTTATTATTACGCTGACAATAATTTTAAAATCATATTATAAAATTATAAACAGTGAGCGGCATCTAGTAATGCATCACTGCTACCCAAGTAATAATAAGATCTATGATTCGATGCAACCTTTTTGTGACCAATGTTTCAATGTAATTTAATCCTTTAACCTTAATATCCTAGATTAAACTCGAGTCATGGAATATGTGTGACACCCCCAAATCCTTGTACTTCATTACCTCAAGATTTGGTGTTCATGTAATCAAAACATTCATATCTAACTACCCAATTATAATAAATTGAATAGTAAAAACCTGCCCATACAGGATTAATTTAATAAAAACATTATCTCCCAGGTTCTCTAACCTTTAATACAATCATTCAAGTGCAAAAATAAAATTATTACATCACATCATTATAAAAAGTCTATTAATAATGATAAAACAAAATTACAAGTCTTCATCACTTGTACATTTTTCCATTTCCTTTGCTAGTTGTAGGTTTATCTACCTTCTCATTCATAGCTGCAATAAATGTATAAATATGCAAGAGTGAGCAAACAAAGCTCACTTGAGATAAGAATAAATATCTTTGCAATATTTGCCAAATAATAGGCTCAATAGAACTGAATAATATGTTCTATTAACATTTCAAAACTTGCCAACTCATAGGCTCAATAGAACTGAATGATATGTTCTATTAAGATTTCAACATTTGCCAACTCATAGGCTTAATAAAACTAAATAATTTGTTCTATTAACATCCTTAAATAAACTACTGAGGGTCAAGTGACCATGAACCATGTCCACAGTTATAAGTAATATTTTAACTTTAACTTTAACAGTCATATGACCATAAGGACTCCACGTACTCAGGGGGATCAATCCTTCGTACAATTTATTGTGCACAACAATTTCAACGCTAAGCGTAAACCCCTAAACATAGGGTTGTTCATCTCAGTGTTTAGAGTACAAGTCCGTACCAAAGAAAGTTTGGTTTGAATAAACTTTCAAGGGTAATTGAAGTTTAATGATCATCAACTAGGGAACTAAATGAATCCACAATGTTTGATAATACAACAGTTGTTTAATAACAACATAACTTAGAACATTTGAGAATCATAAATGAACTGATTCTATACATCGAACTCATGCTTGAAATAACTATAGAGCATAAATATTCAATAGAATGAATAAAATGGTTAACCTTTGCTTGAATAGTAAAATAAGCTAGGTTCAAGTTTTATAATATTTAGAAATGAATTCCTGAACTTTAAGAAACTTGCTTAACTGTAAATAAGTTGGAATGGATCAACAAATTGAGAATTTCCAATAACATTAGAGTTTGAGTTTGCTCAAATGGATTTTAGGAACAATTTACTTATTCAATAACAGTTGAGATAAAAACTCGCTCAATCAAAAGCATGCATTTATAATAATAGAACTAACTCAACGAAAGTGTAGAGTTAAAACTTGTACAATGTAATAAATGAACTAGCCCAACGAACGTGTAGAGTTAAAAGAATTGCATAAACATAACAAACTAACTCAATGAAAGTATGGAGTTAGAAGACTTGCCTTGAGCGTAAGCTAAAATATTAAACTCACGTTCACCTAAATACAGTATTAAAACCATAACATCCATTAGACATACTAATATTCACGTTTCAATATAAAACTCATTACTAGCTAAACTTATTATTTTAACACAAGTCTTGTGCTACGCTTTACATTTCAGAATTTCCAAGTGTTAACCAACATAACACTTAACTATCGTTAATTGTATAAACTATGTTATCACATAACGCATTTTCTATTTAATAATCATTTTTGCATCTTTGATCATACTATCCACAACTCACTATGTTATGTTAACCTTAACATTACACATTTAACATGCTAACACGATTTCAGACTATGTTGTGACACTTTCCCAAGTCTGCTGAAATAGCAGAAGTTAGAATCTCAAACTAGGGTATGGCGCAGCTGCGCCATACAAAGGCTTGGGACCGTAGGCAATTGTGCCATTTTTTGCCTTAACATGGCAAGCAAAAATTGCTACCGTGTTCGATAAACGCAGAGCTATGATTGATGAACCGTAGCTTACTTTTAGCCCAACAAACATAAATTTCACCCAATAGACAATAATATTAACACGTAGAATAAATACAACAATATCATAAACATGATTGTTCACATTTACAACCAACTAGCATAATTTAACACTAACTACAACTATTTTAATTTCTCAAAACTCATATTTTTCACAAAAACTCAACTTTTCTTGACATTGTTATAGAAATCATCAATGTGAACTCACTAGTTGGCCAAATCATCTCATTCAAATTACATAATGCTCATATCTCACTAAACTAACATATACAATCTTCAATTTATAATATCTCATACGAATTGGCCGCTAGAATTGATACTTTTCATGAACATATGAAAAATATATATATACAACCAAATACTGTCAAAATTGCTACTGTCAAACCAAAATTTAGCATACAATTGTTGTTTAAACATAATCTCTACCATCATGAACATGTATAGCCACAAGTAATCCATTGTAAAGCAACAATTCAATAAATTGAATTTCACAGATTATGTAAAAGTTTTGCTGTAATACTCATAACATAAATAATATCTAAGTTTGTAGAACATACCTTCAATTAGCTTCTAATTCTTGCTAAACTCGTTGAAATTTGCTTAAGTTTGCTCACAATTCTCTCAACCCTCTGTAATCTCTAAGCTAGCAAATAGAATGCGTAAAAGAAAACTAAACTGATATGCGTACTAATATAATAACAAAGAAAACTGACATAAACTTAATACGTATAATAAGTAACATCAGTTATTAGGATAAACGTATATAACTTAAATATATTATATTTATTATTTGATTTTATCTTATTTGATTATTTATTTTATTTAACTAGAAATCTTAAAAGCCATAAGGCTTGTTTGGCAAATCATTTAAAATATTAAAGAATTAATATATTAAGCCTTGTTTGGTAAACACTAAATTAAATTACTTTAATTTATTTTAACGACTCCTTATAATATAGTTATTTGTCACACTATATTTAATCAAGCTTTCATATTTATCTTAATTAATTCAAATCACAATTAATTAAATAAATCCTTTAATCACATAACACAATACAAATAATATATCATTTAATTGAAATATCAATATAATAATCATTTCCTCAATTCATCAATTGTTTATTTAACAAATAATTCTCCAAATAATATTAAATCAATAAAACAAATATTCATTTACCGATAATCACATCCATTAAATATTTATATAACTCAATAAATATTTAAAATTCTGGAATGTTACATCATTACCTCCTTAAAAGGATTCTGTCCTCAGAATCACAATTCAAACAACCAAATCGTCACATTCTTCCCTACTTACAAAGATTCTGTCCCCAGAATTGAAGACATAGATTAAACAAATAACTCATGGTAACTTTTTATCATTTCAGTTTCGAGTTCCCACGTTGCCTCTTCGATATTGTGGTTTCTCCATATCACCTTCATAAAAGGTATCACTTTATTTCTGAGCACTTATTTTTTCCTGTCGACTATCTGGATAGGAACTTCTTTATAAGACAAATCTTTATCGAATTGCAATGGTTCGTACTCGATCACGTGTTTGTAATTGGGTTTATACGGTCATAACACCGAAATGTGAAAAACATTATGAATGTTTTCCAATTCAGGAGGTAGAGCTACCTCGTAAGCCACTTCCCCCACTCTCCGTAGTATTTCAAACGGTCCAATAAATCTTGGACTGAGCTTTCCTTTATTGTCAAAACGAATCTTCCCCATCCAAGGATAAACTTTAAGGAAAACGAAATTTCCTACTTCAAATTCGCGATTCTGCCTGTGTTGATCGGCATACTTTTTCTGTCGGTCTTGGGCTACTACCAATCTTGTCCTGATGAGTTTGACAACTTCAGCAGTTTGTTGTACCAGTTTTGGTCCTAACAGTTGGCGTTCACCGACTTCATCCCAACACAGTGGAGTTCTGCACTTTCTACTGTACAATGCCTCGTAAAGTGGCATACCGATGCTCGCGTGGTAACTGTTGTTGTAGGCAAATTCTACCAACGGTAAATGTTCATCCCAACTTCCTTTAAAATCTATGATGCATGTTCTCAGCATATCTTCCAACGTTTGGATTGTTCGTTCACTCTGCCCGTCGGTTTGTGGGTGATATGATGTACTCATTCGCAACTGTGTTCCCATACATTCTTGTAGTCTCTTCCAGAAGTTTGATGTGAACCTTGGATCTCTATCTGACACTGGAACTCCATGTCTTGACACGATCTCTTTAACATATAATTTTGCTAGCTGATCAAGATTAAATCTAATCTTTATTGGCAAAAAGTGTGCAAATTTTGTCAATCTGTCCACTATCACCCATATCGCATCGTATCCTTTCTGAGTTATTGGAAGTCCTACCACAAAATCCATTATGATATGCTCCCATTTCCATTCCAATATTTCCAACGGTTGAAGTAACTCGCTTGGTCATTGATGTTCAGCTTTCACTTTCTGACACGTCAAACATTTTGCAACGCATTCTGCAACGTCTCTTTTCATATCCGGCCACCAAAACTGTCGCCGCAAATCTTGATACATCTTTGTACTTCCCGATGAATCGAATATCTTGTCTTTGTGCTTGCTTGGCCAAGATTTCGTCTTTAAGTTCTGCAATCTTCTTTGGAACCCAAATTCTTTCTTCGAATCGTAGTAGTCCTTCTTGTCGATCTTGTATTTTACATCGCTACCCTCAACCACTTTCTCTTTGATCAGTTCGCATTCTTTATCTTGTAGTTGAGCACTCTTCACTTTGTCCACCAAAGTTGGACTGGCATCTATCTGGAATAGTCGTTCATCGGATTCCTTTGGAAATTTGATTTCCAACTCTAGCTTTGTCATTGCTGAAATAAGCTCTTCCTGTGTAGTTATCATCATCAACTTCTCCCGACCTTTCCTGCTCAAAGCATCTGCAACCACATTTGCTTTACCCGGATGATAAAAGATCTCATAATCGTAATCCTTTATCAATTCCATCCATCTCCTTTGTCGCATATTTAGGTCTTTCTGTGTGAAAATATACTTCAGACTTTTATGGTCTGTGTAGATTTCACATTTCTCTCCATAGAGATAGTGTCTCCATATCTTGAGAGCAAACACTACTGCAACCAATTCCAAATCATGAGTCGGATACCCTTTATCATAATCCTTCAGTTATCTTGATGCATACACAATAACTTTGCTGTTTTGCATAAGAACACATCCCAACCCTTTATATGAGGCATCACTATACACCACAAAGTTACCTGTACTATTTGGTAATGACAACACAGGTGCCATGCTTAATTTCTTCTTCAAATCCTGGAAACTTTCTTCACATTTCTGAGTCCAAACAAATTTCACAGCTTTCCTGATCAAATTTATTAATGGAGTAGCTATCTTAGAAAAATCTTGAATAAATCGTCTGTAATAACCGGCTAGTCCCAAGAAACTCCTCACTTCCGACGGTGTTCTTGGTTGTTCCCAATTGATTACAGCTTCCATTTTTGATGGATCCACAGAAATCCCATCTTTTTCAATCACGTGTCCAAGAAATTGCACACGATCTAGCCAAAATTTGCACTTAGAGAATTTCGCGTACAACTTATCTTTTCTTAGTATTTCTAATGTCAAACGTAAGTGTTCCACGTGTTCTTCTTGAGTTTTGGAATAAACTAGAATGTTGTCGATGAATACCACTACAAACTTATCTAAGAATGGTTTAAACACCCTATTCATCAAATGCATGAATGCAGCAGGTGCATTGGTTAAACCAAAAGACATCACCAGAAACTCGTAATGTCCATACCGAGTTCTGAATGTTGTTCGTGGTATATCTTCCTTCCTCACTTATAATTGGTGATACCCACTTCTCAAATCTTTTTTCGAAAAGTATTTAGCACCCTTCAACTAGTCAAACAAGTCATCTATTCTTGGTAGTGGATATTTATTTTTAATAGTGACTTTGTTTAATTCTCTATAATCAATGCAAAGACGCATTGACCCATCCTTCTTCTTCACGAATAACACTGGCGCTCCCTACGGTGATACGCTTGGTTGAATATACTTTTTGTCTAACAATTCTTGCAACTGTACCATCAGTTTCTTCATTTCTACTGGAGCCATTCTGTACGGGGCCTTCGATATCGGTGCTGTCCCCGACACTAAGTCGATCACGAATTCAATCTCTCTGTCAGGCGGAAGTCCTGGCAAATCCTCTGGAAATACATCCTCAAATTCCCTCACCACTGGTATCTCTTCCAGTTTGACATTCTTTTTCTGAGTATCGACTATGTAAGCTAAATAGCCCGCACAGCCTTGACTCAATAATTTCTTGACCTGCATAATCGTCAGACATTTTATTTGTCTAGGCAATTTGCTACCATAGAATACTACCTTTGACGGAGTCATAAGGTTTACACACTTCTTTTGGAAATCAATTACCTCTTCATATTTGAACAACCAATCCATTCCCAAAATAACATCAAACTCTCCCAATCTAATCAGAATCAAATCTACCATTAGGATATTCTCCTTAATGTTCACCCTACAGTTCTTGTATACGAATCTAACAAGGATTATCTCTTTATTCGCAATCTCTATGTTCAAAGGGAAATTCAGTTCTTCTCTAGGCAATCCTAACCTCTTAGCAAATTCATCAGAGATAAACAAACAAGTAGCACCCGAATCAAATAATACATAAGCATCAATATCATTGATTGGGATAATACGACATCGACATCTTTTGATTGACAAAGATCTTGCACATACCACGTTGAAGGTTCTAGGCGTGGGTTTGTTTGATGTTTTGCACCTCCATCATTACCTCCATTGCTTGGTTGTCACTCCATCCTTCTTCTTAGAGCATTCACGAGAAAAGTGATCCTTGGATCCGCACGTGAAGCACACATTCTTCTTAGGTTGAGTACAATTTGGGGCGATGTGACCCTCCTGGCCACAATTAAAGCATACTCGTTTCCCCATCAAGCACGCACCCTTGTGAAACTTACCGCATGTAGCACATGCTTCAAACTTCTTGATCTGCTGGTTACCAGCACCCACGTTTCCATTCCACTTCCTTTTCAAGTTGTTGTTATTGTTGTTGTTGTTGTTTCCACCACTACCACCTCTATTCTTGATTTCCACATCATTCTTCTTCTTCTTCTTCTTCTTCTTCTTCTTCTTCTTTCTGATTGAATTGATCTTTGTCACCGCCGCCTCCACCTTCAAATGAGTATTGCTTTCTCCATCACTATCGCGAAAGTCTTCAATTGAAATAGGAAACCCTCTTCGTATGACGTGGCTTGAGTTCTGTTCAAAACTCTTCGCCAGTGTTCGTCTGTCTTGACTTGATAAATGCAAACCTCGCCAACTCGTTGAATTTAGCGGATACTCGACACTGAATCATCGTTCCTTGCCTCGGCCTTAAATTGTACTTCCAAATGACCCTTCGAACTCTCGAAAATAGGTCTCAAAGAATATCTCCTTAAACCTATCCTGTGTCATCATCCCGTCCTTCTCGAAGTTTTATTGGCCTCAGAAAGCCCCCCAAACTTGGGTACTTGAAACCCGAACTCCTAAGCTTCACGATACCATTTCTATGAGCGGAATAATACTAATAATAATAACAATAATATAAATATCAAACTTATTTTACATTTATCAGAGTCTAATCCCAATTACGCAACCTTTACTATAATTCTTTACATGATATATAATACTTATCATTGTTTATATAATGTCTAACTATTACAAAAGATACCATTAAACATGTTCTGTTTGCTTTCCTTTTCACTTGTTCTTGTCTGAACCTTCGACTTGTTCATGCCTAGCTGAAAACATTTAAATTTAAGCAATGGTGAGCATTTGGGTGCCCAGCAAGTAATAACAATTAGAAATATAAGTAGCTGAAAGAAATAAATATTTTCTTTGTACATCACTTCTACAACGAATTTATAGTTGTGAAGTAAACTGAACCGATAATAATAACATAACAATTCTATTTCTAAATTTTAAAACTACATATTGACCATATATGAGGTTTAGTTGACATACTATGAACATTATTTTTAGTTTTAGATAAGGTTTAGCAGAACTTCATCTGCAAACTGTCATAACTTACGGACTTTAGGTTGTACTTTCCATGGGCCCTGTATTGATCAATACTACATTGCTAGAACGATATTATCGTTCATCCTTTGTCCGCCTTGGCGCATAAATTTTTTTTCCGTGATCAGGATGTTCATACTTAGTCTGGAATCCGAACCAAAACAATTTGATTGGATACAAAAAGGTTTTTATCATATTCAACGACATTTCAAAATTTGTGTCTAGCTGGGTCAAATAGCTTAGACGGCTTTATATATATATATATATATATCAACATGTGATTAAATACAATGATTATCCAAGTGGGGACACTTGTATAACCATATATAGAAATTAACGAACATAATATATATTTGAATTACCATATACTAACATGTTGATAAACAATGATCTGATATAGAATATATCACAATAGGTTAATAATATAGCATAATAATAATATAATTTTGAAACTTCTTACTCATGTCCATCAGATAAAGGAAATGCAAAGGTAAGATACTTGCTGATCGTTATTATACGATTAAGTAACTTAGTTCTATCTTTATATAACACCTATCGGTAATAAGATCATTTGATCGATTAGAATAACATACTATAACACATAACACCGCTATCACGGCTTAGCACATAACCTAATCACATTGTCACATACGCTCCACAACCATCAATCACAAATAAACATATATACGCATAAATTATACAAGTCCGATCAATTTCTAAAACGCTTGTATCGACGGCTTTTATCGGGTAATTATCTAGTCTAAGACTCTATCCCGTAGTTCAATATCCGTAAGTATCGGTCATATTATTTTTAAATGACTTATAATAATTTTAAACATTTATTATAATTTATCGCTGAATTTTAAACACCGAAATCATTATTAAATGATTTAAATATTAAAGAATTCTATTATCATTAATATTTAAATAATATTAATCTATTAATGAAACCATTGTCCAAATATTAAAGTTATTTATAATAACTCAAAATACTTTTAAAGTATTAATATTACCCTTAAATGATTTTTAAAAGAATTAAAATTATTTTTAAATAATTGTCATTAATATTAAAGTATTAATGTATTACTTATCAAAATATTAAAAGTCCTTAATCATAACTTAAAATATTTTTAATTCATTAATACCCTTATTAAATGATTTTAAATAAATAAAACCATTTTAAAACTATTTATTTAATATAATCATTAATATTAAATTATTAATGAAATTATCTTTTAAATATTAAAAGTTATATCTTATAACTTAAAATATCTTTAAACAATTTATTATCATTTAAAATGATTTTTATAATATTAAAATCATTGTTAAACTAATTTATTTAATATAATTATTAAATAACTTTAACATCATTAATAGTAAATAATTAATGATTTTATCTTTAAATATTGAAAGTTATATTTTACAACTTAAAATACTTTTAAAATCTTTATTTTCATTTAAAATAATTTTTTTAATATTAAAATCTTTTTAAACTAATTTATTTAATATAAGTATTAAATAAATCTAATATCAATAATATTAAATCATTAATATTTTTCATGACAAAATATCAAAAGTTATATTTTATAACTTAAAATATTTTTATAATCTTTAAATCATTTTTCTATAATTTTTAAATCATTAATTCTATTTTCATAATTTATTTAATATATTCAATAACTAACTTAATTATCATTAATATTAATTAATTAATGAAATTCATCAAAAAATATTAAAAGTTATCAAAAATAACTTAAATTATTTTCTTATACCATAATATAATTTTAAATGATTTTTCATGTATTAAAATCATTTTTAAATAATTTATTTAATATTATAATTAAATAAATTAAATACTTTTAATATTCCAAAATATTAAATATTTATGAAATATATTCAAAATAATTAAAATATAATTTTCGATTTTAAAATAATTTTTAATAATTAATTTTGTATTTTTAATAATTAAAAACTATTTATTACTAATTATTTAATTAATAAATTAATTTTAGAAATTATCTGTCGCTAAAAGTGGCTTTAATGACAAAACTGTCGCTAATTGTGTTCTTCAGCGAACCCAGATCTTCAATGTCAGTATACAAGGTATCTAGTTTGTACCGGTTATATATCTTTGGTTATCCGGATTCTGGGCTTGCTAATGTTTTGTTATTGTAGTATAGTTGTAACACTATCATTATCAATTGATGTCATAGCCAGAACACAACAAATAAGAGAGTTATAAGCCCTCAAGTCTCTTGTCAGAGCTGTTCTTCATTTCTGGGTTTTCCAGAAATGAAGAACAGTTCATATTGCCTTATTTCGATCATTATAACTTGATTCACAGGTCTGCTTTATATGATATAATACGTTCAATGTATAGATAACATGCAAACGAAGAGATCTAGTACATAAAACACTTATAACATCAAAAGAAT